>JACXGM010027153.1:0-14602 GCA_016801145.1 Umbra pygmaea | reverse complement strand
ACATGACTGGTGATTGGTTGGTTTCAAAGTGAAGTTCTCCATAGACCGTAATTGTAACCTTTTGACTAAGGCTAGTTAATCTGCCCAGTCCACCCAGTGACTCCACCCACTCTGCCCATTCGAACCAGTTACTCTGCCCATTCCAACCACTTCACACAGTTACTCCTCCCACTCCATTCAATTACTCCGCCCTCTCCAATCGATTACTCTGCCCACTCCAACCAAACCACACAGTTGCCCTGCCCACTCCCCAGTTACTCTGCCCTCTCCAATCGATTACGCCGCCCACTCTAACCAATCCACACATTTACTCCTTCCACTCCACCCACTTACTCTGCCCTCTCCAATCGATTGCTCCGCCTACTCCAACCAATTCACAGTTACTCCTCCCACTCCACCCACTTACTCCGCCCTCTCCAATTGATTGCTCCGCCCACTCTAACCAATCCTAACAGGTACTCCTCCCACTCCACCCACTTACTCTGCCCTCTCCAATCAATTGCTCCGCCCACTCCAACCAATCCACACAGTTATTCCTCCCACTCCACCCAATTACTCCGCCCACTCCAATCGATTGCTCTGCCCACTCCAACCAATCCACACAGTTATTCCTCCCACTCCACCCAGTTAATCCGCTCACTCCAAATACTCAGCCAGTTACTCCGCCCAGTCCACCCGTTGACTCCACCCACTCTGCTGAATCTAACAGTTACTCCGCACACTCCAACCACTCCCCACATTTACTCCACCCACTCAAAACCCTTTACCAATATAATTTGCCCCCTCCAACCAGTTACTCCACTCACTATTCCCAGTTACTCCGCCCACTCCAAACACTCTAGCCAGTTACTCCGCCCAATCCAAACACTCACAGTTACACCAAACAATACTAATCATGCTAGCATCATGT
Organism: Umbra pygmaea; assembly: GCA_016801145.1. Classification (NCBI taxonomy): domain Eukaryota; kingdom Metazoa; phylum Chordata; class Actinopteri; order Esociformes; family Umbridae; genus Umbra; species Umbra pygmaea. The sequence continues at coordinate 13,692 of JACXGM010027153.1, read as the reverse complement.
CAATCATGGTAATAGTGGCATGTTAGCATCATGTTAGCATCATGTTAATCATGTCAATATCTTGCTTAAAACATGCTCGCATCATGCTAGCAACATGTTTATCATGGTAGCATCATGCTAATCATGCTAATATCTTATTAAAAACATTCTAGCATCATGGTAATCATACTAATATGTTGCTATAAACATGCTAGTATCATGCTAACAACATGTTTATCATGCTAGTATCATGGTAATAATGCTAATATCTTACTAAAAACATGTTAGTATCATGCTAATCATAGTAATATCTTACCAGCATGATGCTAGCAACATTTTTATCATGCTAGCATCATGCTAGCGTCATAATTATTATGCTAATATCTTCCTAAAAACATGCTAGCATCATGCTAAGTATATTAATATCTTATTAAAAACATGCTAGCAACATGTTTATCATGTTAGCATCATGCTAGCATCATAGTTATCTTACTAATATTTTACTAAAAACATGCTAGCATCATGCTAATCATGTTAATATCTTACTAAAAACATATTAGCATCATGTTAATCATGTTAATATCTTACTAAAAACATGTTAGTATCATGCTAATCATAGTAATATCTTACTAAAAACTTCCTAGCAACATGTTTATCATGCTTGCATCATGTTAGCATCATGTTTATCATGTTAATATCTTCCTAAAAACATGTTAGCATCATGTTAATCATGCTAATATCTTACTAAAAACATGCTAGCATCATGTAAGCAACATGTTTATCATGCTAGCATCATGTTAACAACATGTTTATTATACTAGCATCATGCTAATCATGTTAATATTTTATTACAAACATGCTAGCATCATGCTAGTCATACTAATATCTCACTAAAAACATCCTAGCAACATGTTTATCATGCTAGCATCATACTAACATCATGTTTATCATGTTAATATCTTCCTAAGAACATGGTAGCATCATGTTAATCATGCTAATATCTTACAAAAACATGCTAGCATCATGCTAATTATACTAATATCTTACTAAAATCATGCTAGCAACATGTTTATCATGTTAGCATCATGTTTATCCTACTAATATATTCCTAAAGACATGCTACCATCATGATAATCATGATAATACCTTACTAAAAACATACTAGCATCATAGTAATATCTTGTTAAAAACATGTGAGCATCATGCTAATTATACTAATTTCTTTATGAAACCATGCTAGCATTATTCGAGCAACAGGTTTATTATACTAGCATCATGCTAGCATCATGCTAATCATACTGCTAGTGGCGGCAAGAACACTTCACACAATTTCCCCAGATATTGTACCAATTCTAGTTCCATATATTCCCTCAAGCGCGCGCGCCTTATCCGCCTGCGGAGGTATGTAGACTGCTGTGATTATAGCGGACGTAAACTCCCGGGGAAAATTGAAGGGACGTATGTTTAAAGTTAGTAGCTCCAGGTCCGGTGAGCAGTGTGTTGAAATAACTGCGGCATCCGAACCCAAACGAGAGTTAACCATAATGCAAACCCCTCCGCCTCTTTGTTTACCTGACTCCGAGGTTCTGTCCTGCCGGTAGATGGAGAAACCAGCTGGCGTAATAGCCGTGTCCGGGATGGTGGAATCCAGCCAAGTTATTTGAATTTGAAAAATTAAATTCAGGATCACATTCTGTACATTTCCTCCTTGTTGGCAGAGGAATGTTTGGAAACCATGCAGCTGGCTTTTGTTATACAACATCATCTGGACAAAAAAGCAATTGAACTTACCTATTTATGAGTTTTCAATGTGAAAGACAATTCGTTTTTCACGCAAATACTGGTTATTTTACAAACGTATCTCACGCATAGTGGGACAAATGACAAATACTTGCGCGCTACCTCGACCCTGCTCTCCCTAAATGAGTGAGCTCCCTGATGAGCAAGATAGTACAATAATTAGACGTACTTCAAGCGATTTAGGTACAACATAGACAAATTAGATATAGGTATATTTTAGATTTTTCCCCTTCACCTGTGGAAGTTTGACAGCTCAGCACTCCTGTCCATTCTCTGAATAACTCCTATTTGCAATCATCCATTCCACAAAGACAATTGTGCATTTAATTAATATGCTAGGCATGCAATACATATTGTGGAGTTTATTTATAGGATAATATGTTTATTATTATAAAAAATTACCTCTGTCTCATTGCTATCCTGATAGGAGACTGTAGCATGTCGACATATTTTGTGGTACAGAATAGATCCTCAAACAGTGAGTAGGTAGCTTACTGTGAGTTTCAGTGACTGCGTGTCAGTTTTATTACATCTAGTTGCGGGGATGGCAAGGGAGGGTTAGTTAACAGCCATGCAAACTTTGCTTACCTGGACTTAGCCGTTTAGAAAAGTGAAAGTACATCATCCAGGAAAAAATTTGATAAATATTTTTATATGAAAATATGGAATCATTTTTAGGGGGTACTAAGCTTATTTTTGGGGGTGCTTTAGCCCCGTCTTGCCTTGGCCTCCTGCCTTCAAAATCTTTAAGGTCAAATGTATTTGTTTATTAAAAATTAATATGTGTGTTTTCAGAATAGGCATTCGTATGTATTAAATGAAATGTTTTATGTAAGTTAAGTAGCCTAATTCTACATAATTTTAGGGTTTCAAATTCATACAGATTTGACATTATCCTCTCGTACCTCTGTTGGAATAAGTACAAAGTTGGCATTGAATTTAATTTGAAATGGTATTGAAAAGGTCTTAAAAAGCCTTGAATTTAAGTTTGAGGATCTTGGGGGTACCCTGATACTCCTGCTGCTCGACCTCAATTCTGCCTTCGATACTCTCTCCCATGAACTACTCATATTGCACCTTTCGGATGTGGGTGTTTCTGGTGCTGCTCTCTCCTGGTTTCCTTTCTATCGCTCTGATAGACAATTCTACATCTCAGTACAAGATTTTCTCTCACCTACTGTCCCCCTGAAGCAAGGTTTCGCCCAGGGATCTGTTCTCGGGCCATTATTATTCATAATTGACATATTACCTCTTGGTCAGATTTTCCACCGTCATGGTTTTAACTATCATTTTTGTGCTGATGACATCCAATTATATACCATCTGTACACCTGCTCTATCGATCACAACTGACAAAGTCTCTGCCTGTGTGCAGGAAATAAAAGATTGGCTTCACTCAAATTTTCTAAAACTTAACATGGACAAAACGGATATTATTTTTACTGGACCTCCGTCACTCATTAACAAAATTCCCATAGATTTTACCTGTGAGATTGCTGGCTCTCACATCAAAGCATCTATTACTATTAAAAATATTGGTGTAATTTTTGACCCCTCCCTCTCCTTCCAGGCTTATATTAATTATATCACCAAATCAGCCTTTTTTCATTTACGTCGCATTGCCCAGCTCCGCCCCTTCCTCAATATCAAAGACGCTGAAACTGTCATCCATGCATTTGTCACATCACGTCTTGATTACTGCAATGCCCTTTTTATTGGTCTATCTGCCAGCTCCATTACCAGATTGCAATACATTCAAAACTCTGCTGCAAGAATACTTACCCACACTAAGCGTTCTGCCCATATCACCCCCATTTTGTACGATCTCCATTGGCTTCCTGTGGCTTATCGTATTAAATTCAAAATCCTCCTACTCACTTATAAATCTCTGCACAGTTTGGTTCCCCCCTATCTCTGCAACCTACTCCACCCTTACACCCCGACTCGCTCTCTATGATCCTCTGACTCTAGCCTTGTTGTCCCTCGGCATCGCCTTGCTTCAATGGGTGGCAGGTCGTTCAGTGTTGTCGCACCAAAACTTTGGAACTCTCTCCCTCGATCACTCTGTTGTGTTAATATTATTTCAGAATTAAAAATTATGCTCAAAACTCATCTGTTTTCTGAATGTTACCATACTTAGTTGTATTCCATTTTGTTGTCTGTATTCTGCTGTATTCTGCCCTGCCTACATAGTCTCATTTACGCTCATCTATATTTTGTTGTTTGTTTGTTTGTTATCATGGTCCATTGTTATTGTTATTATTGTTGCTTGTTCATTATAAAGCGTCCTTGAGCTCTGGAAAGGCGCTATATAAATAAAAATGTATTATTATATTATTATTATAATACCTATAACTAGTGTTAAGTAAAAAATATGACTCACAGAACCAGCAATGATATGCGCAGCAGAATTGAGCAAGAAAGGGTCTAAGTTATCAGCACCTAGGGATTTTTTTGTATCTAAGGCACTGATCTCAGCTACAGTGCCTTGTGAAAGTATTCAGCCCCCTTGAACATTTCAACCTTTTTGCCACATTTCAGGCTTCAAACATAAAGATATAAAACTGTATTTTTTTACATTTTTTGGCTGGTTTACCAGCCCAGGCCTGATACTTTATTAGGAAAAGATCAGATAATTCTGGAGAGAACCAAGAATTTGTAAATTTTTTATACGATAATTCTTAAAAGGAGCATGGTTATCTGACAAATGGTTAAAAATACAAGAGAAATGAGCAAGGGCTAACTCTGAGTCCAGAATACTTCTAGTACAGTAGATAAAATCTCAGAGTGGTAGAAATTTAGGTTACAAGCTGAAATGCTGTGATAAGTGTTTAAAGTTTCTCTTAGAAATAATACGGGGGTCTGGGTAGCCTATTTGAGTCTAGTATTTCTTATACAGGCATTTGGACAATGATCACTGATAGTATTTGCAAAAACCTCACTGACTCTATATTTATGGGGGGTATTTGTTATAATTATGTCTAGCAGAGATGATTTTTTCGGGTTTTTAACATTATGATGGGTTGGGTTTCATCAGCTGTGTTTTTATCAGCTGTGTTAGATTTAGCTCAGTACAAATGCCTTTGAGTCTATCAGATATAGGTGACAGCAAATCAAGGTTAAAGGTATCCCCTAAAATCAATTATTCTGACTTTGCATAAATAGAAAGTATATCAAAAAGCTTAGTTATAGTAAATTGAGGGGCTGAAGGAGGGCGATATACTCCAAGAGTTAAATGAGCGTTGTTACCAAATACCACATTTAAAATTAAACATTCATATTGCTTTGGGACAGAGGAAAACATAGACACTGAGACATTTAGGCAAAATTTTACATAAATTCCTCCCTCTTTACATACCCTGTCTTCTCTAAACAGTCTGTAGCCAGTTGACCTGATGTCAGAATCAGGCACAGAGTTACACAGCCATGATTCAGATAGAATAAGAATGTCAACATTACATTGTGAGACCAGTAGTTCTATAAGGTCCAACTTTTGAATCAGGCTTCGGACATTTAAATGAATAATTCCCAGCCCCCCCATGGGACATCATGTCAGAGGGAGCCTCCAAGGTAGCTGTAGAGGCTGGACTGAAAGACTGATTTAGCATTGTTGAGCCGTTTCCAGCATTTAGTGGTATGTTAATTAGATCATTTCTAACAGCACCTCTCTGAATGCTACTATTAGTAGTAAAACGGCAATTGGATAATAAAATAATGATAAAAAAATGATACCACGATATAAAATAGATATTTTATGATACGATATGTCTGACAATATATTGAAATATATATATATAGGACCTGCTGTGACTTGATTAAATCAAAGTGTATTGTCGGCTGTATAAAGAAATAAAAACAATACATACAAAAAATATGAATTGACCTTGTTATATTTCTGTTTAGAAGTTTTAGGTTAGTGCTGCCACTATCAAATATTTTACAACAACTAATCTTTCGACTAATTTTTAAATTGGTCCACTAATCTAAACGACTAATTAAAAAAAAACAAGTGTTTGTTTTTTCATTGTGTCCATTTTATTTTGAACTCAACTGAAGGGCAAAAACATTAAATGTCACCTGTGCCATAAATAACGTACATTTTACCAAATAAAAAATTACAAAGTGGGATGTTTTCCACATTCCAAAAATATAATGCACAAAGTTGCAAAGCTCATTAAGTAAACTGTTCAAAAACATTATGTATTAATCTAAGCACAAGTATCTGCATTTCCATTAGGCTATACCATATTAGTCCGAGTCTGGACTAGCCTACTACGATTCGCTTAGCTCCCCCCGCTTAGCTCTGCATAATAATGAATTGCGCTGAAAGCAGGAAGGCACAAAGCTATGCTGCTGCATTTACACTTGCGTGCATGACAGGGTTTAAAACATTACTGCCATGGTCTAAGTAGCCTGATTAATATCCAAAGACAGTCATTGTACTTCTAATAAACAGTACAGACTAGCTTGCCGTTTCATTAATAATCATATACTTAACGTTGCATTTTTCTTTACTGTGATCGCATTTAAATGGGATAATGCTTCCCTGCAATATGAGGTGATTTTGTTGCACACAGAATCACAGCCTAAAATGCACGGAGCCATGCGTGCATATTATTGAAAACACTGTAGAATCACAACGTTTTCCTCAAAGCAATTCTCCAGTATAGTTGAAATGGCAAAATTTGAAATTGGTGTTCTCATTGCTGTTTTCATGTAGCCTAATATTTGTAAAAATCAAATACCTTAACAGAATATTATATTAGGTCATCCCTGTTTGGAGAAAGTACTTAAAACAGACATTCTAATCTTACACAAAACGTTTGCAATGCTTAGTGTAAATGTGAACTGAACACAAACATGCGACTACTGAATTAGCTTTCACAAACGCGTTTCTCTCATTTTAGCTAATTAGGGAAGGAGACGTAAACTATTGACATTTGTAACAAATATTACAGATATGTTAGATGTTTCTTTGTTTCAGAACAAAACCAGCTGTTATGGCGATATGTCGATATTGGATATTCTTCTCAATATTATTTTCAAAAACTCGATAACGATAAATATTGAATTATCGCCCAGCCCTACACGAATCAGAGTTAGCTCTGTAGGTAGATTTGATAGGACAATCTGTGAAACTGGGGGAGGAGTATTGATCCTACTCACTGGTTGTGCCTCAGTATTTATGTAAGTGCACATGGCACAGAAGATAGAAAACTCATTGCTAATTTGTGTGAAGAACTGATCCAGAGAAACATACAGAAAAGAGAAAGCAGGATGTGTTTTTGCCTTGTTCTAGGTATAGCTTGGGGATAAGTGGAATCTGTCTGAAGCAGATGCAAGGTAAAGAGCGGCTCGGGTTTCTGTCTGTGTTGGTGTGTGCCTCATGCATGCACTACGCTGAATTGTATTTGTTGTTTTTCTAATTGGTCAGTGTCTCGCTTCTTCTTTTTTCAGTGAATGGGTGGCAGGGATTATTGTATTATTTTAATACATTTCTGATTGTGTGGCACACTTAATTTTAGTGAATTAAAAATGCTTGCAGGCTGGGTTTGTTGTTTACTGCTGAACTGTTGTAGGTGCAGCAGTGCACGCGTGCCATTAATGAAATCAAAACACTTTTTCTTAGATACTTTAAAAAATGAAGGTAATGTAAGGCAGTGGTTTTCAAAACTCTCTGTGGGACTAAAACTGAATGAAGTAGTGAGGGGCTTTGACAACTAGTAGGCAGGTTGTTTCAGGTGTGCTAGCTTTGAAATACGTCTAATACATTAAACTGCTGAGGGTCCCCAGGAGATGTTTGAGAAGTGCAGTTGTCAGGGGTGGAGTGTATAAATGATGAGCGTTTGGGCAGTCTATTTAAAATTGGACCCCAGGAGACTGTCCGCTACGTATTGCTGTGCAGTTGTCTTGTCTTGCCATCTTAAAGGCCAATTCCAAAGTAAATCATTTTCTTCTACAGTTTTTCAAATGGTACCATAGATGAATTACAACATATACAATGATGTGACTGCCATCATATCCGAGAACAACCAAGGGTACATTTCTGCTGCTTCTGTTTCAGTCTTCACTTGAAATACCACAAGGTCCAGAATTCAAACCCAACTTCCTGCTTGCCTCCTAGCGAGTCGCTTCCAGTGACATTAAATGTAGCCTAAGCCTGTGGCCTCTGGCTAGTAATTCATCATAAAGAGTAACATTTACAACTTGTCACAATATCGTCCGGGAGCTATATGCCCTAACTTGCTTCAGTAGGTACAGATTAAACAATACTCTGTCACCAATACATGTTGCAATTATCATACAATATGCACAAAAACAAAAAATACAACCTAGCTAGCCATCTAGTTAGTTAGCGCCCCATCAACACCTGTGACAAACACGTCTCTGACCTTACCTTGAGGGTTATGAGTGATTTTTTTCTTGAGCTCGCTATTTAGCTAGCTCGTTTGTATCTTGACCGATACAATCTGTCAGTAAATCCTCTGAAGTTGATCGACAGCGATATCACCTACCTAGCTCCAGTTCATATGGATTGAACAATATTCTGTCAACCATCCTTTTTTATTTTACATCATCGAAGTATATACACAAACAATACAGGCTACATCATGCTAGCAGGCTCCACCCTTGCTTCACGGACTACTTTCCGGTCGACTGACTTCGCCTTGAGCTAGCTAGTTAGCTAGCTATTTAGTGTACCTTGACCGATATAATCTGTCAGTAAATACTCCGAAGTCGATCTACAGCTTTATCACCTACCTAGCTCCATTTCATACAGACTGAGCAATATTCTGTCAATTATTATTTTAAATTTTATGTTGCGTTTATCCAAGTATATACACATACAAATAAACACACTAGTATAATGACACTCTACTCTAATGACACTTTCAATCCATAATTCCCACCAAGTCAATTGAGAGTTATACCACCTAGCTAGCTCTAAATAGTACAGACTGAGCAATATTACATCAATTATTATTTTTAACAAGTTCATCCAAGTATATACACAAACAAATACAAGATGTGGAATTCTAATCGGCTACAACTGGGTCGACTGACCGTGTCCTTTTCACCCAAGCTACTTAGCCAGTCACCATATTACTAATGATAAAATCAGTTAAAAAAACGAAACATGTAGATTAGGCTAACCAGCTTTTTACCTCTGCTAATGCTATACCCTCTGGACGTGGCTGGTAAATTCACTTTATTTTTCGTTATACTGAAGGTTTCCATACAAATCGGGCCATGTGAAACACAAATTATCTAACAAACAGTAATCATCTTCTTGGCTTTAGGTGGTTGAAAGCCGCTATCCCACTCATTACAACAAACACTTTCTGTCTCTGTTGCCATTTCTGGGCAGCTTCCACATACACCACCAGTGCGAGTTCACCCTGCTTCACTGGCAGCTGCTTGATTTTCCAAGCTCCTTCCTTGTTGTATTCTGCTGTATTTCTGTCTCAGGGTATTCCAGGTCAAACATTTAGCTATGGATGTATATTACCATTCAATAACACATGATCAAAGTTGATATCGTCCAGCTCTTCAGGTATTTTGTAAAAAAAATCCCTCAACTATCTTGCTCAGATACTTAACAATGTTAATTTTTTTATTTTAATATTTAACAGAAGAATGCAATTTGTAGTATTCTCGAAATCCAAACATCTCTATTCAGGGGCAAGACAAATAATCATCAGGAAGTCAACAAAATGCCTCCCTTGAATCTAGATTTAGTTTTCAAGAATAACTACAATAAAGTAAAAAACACAATTGTAGTGAAATTTTGATACTTATAGTGGCCGATTTGGGAATTACAAAACACATTTAGAAGGTGTTTTCCATGTTTTTGTCATGTCGGGAAACATGACCTGCAGAACGATTTAGGGTGTTTAGGGGTCTTGAATTTTCATATAAAGATGCAGTCTGTGATTTTGGCCACTGGTATAAGTGGCACTATTGAGCTAGAAAGGATTCCCTAAAAAATCTGCACTATGTTATGTATTTGTGCTGTATGTCATGAATCATTCCCCATGTCATCAAAACCACCTAACTTAAAATTTGCTACTAACTTCAATTATTGCACATATAAACAGCACCCAGGCCAAAACAGGAGGATACAATTTTATTCTGATGATTGACCCTTCGCTAAGCCATGCCCGAAAACCACCACAGGCCAATCGTGGTTTAGCAACCGTAACTAGGCGCGGGAGGTCTGTCAAGCTTTCGAGCAAGGGAAACATGCCGAAGCATTGTGCTTATGGATAGTGCAAATCTGATACCCGGTATCCTAAAAGTTTGGACGGTTGGTGGAATTTTTTCCCTTCCCGAAACCTAAAACACAAGGGGAGAAATACTTTAAAAAATATTTCAGCATTTTGTTAATCAATGGTCTACATCTGAGTACCCCAATCCGATCGCAGCTCTCCCTGTGTTAGTTGTAAGGAGGGAACATCTGGGAGATGTTGCCGGAGATCTCCAAGGAAAAGGTTGGTATGCAAACTTAAACAGGTCATTAACAGTAGTCACTTATGTGCTGTCATACCTGTTAACTACTGTGTAGTCTTTATTTGCATCTCTGGCTTTTGCCAGATCCAAGGTGTATATTAGACCCACGACGTGTTAGCAGTAGCCTGGGGTGCTAAAAATATAAGCGGGAGAATGTTATCATTTCGAAGTGGTCAGGTTTATTCCACAAGACTTATGGATAAGATGTTTGATTTATAATTATTAGATTATTTTCAAATTGAACTTACCTTGCTGAGCATGAATATAGCTGTTGCTCAATTTGTGTGTTTTCCTTTTGAATGGTCAGTAAATGAGGCGGCTGCTGCTTGCGCTATAGGCTTTAGCTTCAATTTTGATAACATTATTCTATAATCGGTTGCATGTTATGTTGTGGATATATTCCTCAAATGCATACTGCAGTCCATTTTGTCTTGCTCTCTCAGATATTTCACCTGCTTGCCAAATATTACTAATTTTCTCTTGAGGAATGTCTGACACCGGTGCATCCATACTGTAGTAGACGTGCCAGGCACGAAAGTCAGGCGTAGCAACAGTAACTAAGGAGGGTGGGGCTTAGCGAAGGGTCAATTGCAAAAGTCACAGACTGCATCTTTAAGCTGAATAAGAAAACAGTACATTGCTCTGGATAAAAGCCTGTGCTAAATGACTGAAATATCAAATGATAAATGTGTCATAAAATAAACATTCAGGCCTCCCAAAATGGGCTGAATTTTAAATCAGTTTGTTTGTTAAAGGTCTGTGAAGGTTGTCAGTAGGTAATTCAGAAACTATAGGCTTCTTGTCAAAGGGCTTCATGCATGTTCTGGAGTTAAGGGCTGACTTGGTATTGCCAATCCTTTGCATTTGCTTTAGGATACTATGTCTTTCAGTTCGATTCAATTTTCGAATCTTGTAGCCCAGTGCTCTTTCAAGATACGTTAGTGTATTTTCCCCACTGTCCATTCATCGTCTCCATGTACAAGAACTCAGGAATTTCAGGAGCTAGGTTGCTGAAGCTGGTGTATCAAAATGCAGCTATATTCTTCTTTATATTGTTTGAAGAATCTGGTCCATCAAAATCCAAGTAATATCCAAACAAACACCACAAACATACCTCTACACAGCTGAAAATTCACAAACAGGCTACACTGTTTACATTTCTTTCAAAAAGAAAAGCTGCACATTAATATGGCACTCTTGTGCTTGATAATAATACTGATGTTTCAAGAGCTTTGGTCACTTTAATTAGGGTTTCGGTCAGATAGTAAAGTACCAGGAAAATGCAGAGAGATTGTAACAGCAAATTGAATCTAGTGCATCTCCTCTGTATTAAGGTTGGCCAACCTACAGATGGAGAATGACGGCTACTCCGAGAAGTCGGAGCAGGAGGTGCAGGAAGACTGGGACAACGGAGCCAGTGAGACTGGTGGGCGGCTGACTGAGGAGAGTGACATGGACCAATCAGATAACCTGTCTCCAGTGCTGCACGCCACGGCTTACATTGAGCAGTGCCAGGAAGAAATGGGCGAGGTGAGAGAGAAAAAGTGATGCACATACCAGTTTTCCTTACTCAAAAATGTTCTGAGGTCAGTAAGATTATGATTGGTTCATTCAAATACCCAATCAAAATGGAGAGGAAGCGGAGAGGAGGCAGAGAGGATGTGGTATTTCAGGAACACTAAACTGGAGTGGACAACAAATAGAAATGCAATCAGAGGGCTGCAGGAAGTCAGTAGTTAGCTTTGTGGTTATAGCATCTGACTGGTAACCATAAGGTTGCCAGATCAAATCCCATGCTTGCATTGGAAACATTTCAAAATGTTTTACTTTTTAATAAAATTAATTAATTTTGATTGGCTATTTGCTTGAACCAATCATAATCTTTCTGCCCTTTACATGTTTAAATAATCTTTGCATGTTTGAGTAAGTAAAACCGATATGTGCAAAAGTGACAGGATGTCAGTTGCAGATGGTTAACATGTACAGACAGGTTTTTGGTGTTAGGCAGTCTGGCTGAGTCAGGAGTTGTTTTATTATATAATGGAGGGCCAGTGGGAAACATATAGTGGAGATTCTAGCTGCAGTCTGGTTTAAGACATTTAGAAAAACAGGCCACCTAAAAACAGTCAATGCATATTAATCAAACTTGGGATGAAACGATTCCTCGAGTATCACAAATAATTTCATTACCAAAAAGCATTGATGCAAAATGTTTTGCCTCAAAGCATAGTTTAATTAATGTTACCACAGATCATAATTACTGTTGCACACCGGGCTAACGCTGCTGGCAACACATGCCATGAAGACTGACGGAGCAGATTACAAAATGAAGAAAGAGAGCGTAAATAGTGAGGTGCTAAGAGAAGAGACAGGGTGGAGAAAATGACAGTGTCCAAAGTTTAGAATCAGTTCAAACGTAAAACAAAAACTCTGCACAGTTTGTCTTCTGCAAAATCAAACTAGCTTACCACATCTCAACAGAAAACATTGAATATAACTTAAACGTAGAATATGTCGTTTTTGGCTGCTAGCGTTCTCAAAACAATAGCAAAATATGTACTTGGATGATGTCGGGAAGTAGCGTGGGATCATGGGTTTTGTTATCGTTGTCAATGACAACCTTCCAATCTAGCGTCTCCAGCAGAAAAAATGTTCACTGACAAAGTAATGTATTGTTAAAATATTACAACTTTATTCACGTTATGTTTGGCAGTTCCCTGGAACTTAGAGCAACTAGAGCAGTCAAAGGTTATATGACGCCATTGACGGAAGACAAAATGAAACATCCCGTGTCTTCGAATTATATTACAAATTTCTCTGGGTTTGAAAGTTGGTGGAAACATTTAGGATAATATAAGTACACAACTAAGAAATATATATAAAATAGGTATAGTGATGTTTGCTTTTATAATGCAAAGTATGTCTTTTGTTATTGTTTTGGAAAACTACATATTGTACCTTTAATCATCCATTCCATCGTATGGACGACAAAACAACACCAAACGTAACAACTACCAAAAACAAAGAAAAGAAAATGCGTAGTGGTGACCACAACTTGATCTAAAGAGCCGACTTGTTCACTATCCCTTCTGAAAAACAGCTGATTGTTGCACACCAATTTCTTTCACTCTCCTTACAAAGAAAAAGCTGAACAATCATCTACTACACTGCAAAAATTGACTATCTAAATATAAGAAAAAAAATACTTTAATTGAGAAGATTCAGACTATAAACAAGTGAAATTAACTGCCAGTGGGGTAAGACAATTACACTTGGTAAGATTTCTTGAAATAAGAAAAAATATCTAGGCTCTAGAAAAGTGAGTAATCACTTGAAATAAGTGTTAAAACACTCAATCCAGGCACTCTTATTAAGTCAAATAAACTTAAAACTAGCTTATCAA
>JACXGM010027152.1:0-14603 GCA_016801145.1 Umbra pygmaea | reverse complement strand
TGTGTGTGTGTGTGTGTGTGTGTGTGTGTGTGTGTGTGTGTGTGTGTGTGTGTGTGTGTGTGTACACACAAACACCTGGCCCAGGTAAGAGGAATAAAGAGTGAAAGTATAAAGCAAATGTTTTGTTAAATTTTTGCCATGTTAACTTGTTTTCACCTGTTTTATTGTCCTTGGGGCCAATAGACCTGAAAATCACATATGTAATATAAATGCGTGGGGGGGAGGCCAGTGTGCACTCAATGAAAATGTGTTCTTGTACTGTACATTTTCTTCACAGAAATGAGCCAAGGACAATGAGTAAATGTTATACTTTTCCTTTTAGTAAACATTGAAAACGTGTCCCACAGACCCAAACACAACACAACGGTTAAGGCAAACAAAGGATTGCCTTTACTCTGTATTCCCTCCAAGTCTGTCTCTGACTAATCATAGCAGTGGTTGACCAAGTACAATATAGTGGAAAGCACAGAGGTTAAATAAACATTTCCATTTATTTTCAATAAAACTATCTACAAAATTTGCCCTGAATCAAAACAGGAAACTGATTAGATTCGCAAAAAGTACTCAATATACTGTAAGGGATATTCATATTTAGTTCACATAACTTAAACCATTAATATGATGGCATTTTTATTGTACATAATGTAGAACTCACTTTAATTGACAACCTAACCAAAGGTAAACCAAAAATGTTCAGGTGAACTTTGCACAGTGTGTAACTGGCTTGGTGCCTCCTAAAGTCTGGCTAATGCAGAGATTTATCAATATAGTCAATCTAGTTATTTTGAGGGTGAATTGTTTATTTTGCTGATAGATGTGCCACCGTCTTTACTAATGAAGAGTGACAGTATATTACCTTGTAGTTCTCTTTTAGGTGTACTCTCATTTCCTCTCATGTTTCTTTCTGTATTAACATGTTCTATCCCCTCAATTTCATCCCAGTATTACCTTGTCTAACAATGCTAGGGTAATATAGACATCATTAACTTTAAACAATGATAAAAAAGAAAACACAGACTGGAATTGTGTAAATGATAAGTTAAAGGATAACTCTTGTCTCTGGTGGCCATCAGCTTGATTCATTATATAATCTGAAAAAAATATATATATAATGGAAAATAGAATAAAGCAATTTATTCAGTGTGAATAAATAATTTTAGTTTGGGAAAGGGGGTGTTCAGACATTCAATAATTGTGAATAGCTAATTTGCTCACTCCAATTTGGGCATCTTGCTCATTTTAGTGGATATTCACAGTATGCATACATTTGAAGAACAATTTAAGATAGGTACTAACCTATAGACCATGTAACACACCACTTTGGTTCAATTAGTTTTTCCACTTCCTATTGATTTTGTTTCCTCAAGATTGAGACTGATGGGCACTAAGGTTACATTCAAATTAGATTCCAGCAGAGAACTGTCGAAAGTTCTGTGCACTAATTCCCTGGCTGGCTTGTCTCTCGTTTTATTCTGGGCTCTGTGCAGTCACTGTATAATTAATTTTGCTCAGTGTGTTTGCCTTTAGGAAACAATTTACTGTGCATTAGGCTTTTTCCCCCAACAAATAAGTGATTTTCCTAGTGTCATAAAACACATTGTTTCAGACACTATTTTGTGTGACTCCTGAGGAATAGAATCTTAATAGGTTGCTGTATGGACAAATGATTTTTTTCACCAAGTGTAATACAACTTATTATGTTAAACTATGGATGAGTAGAGGAATAATAAAGCCTCTTGTTTGTTGGAGGCATTTTCTGTTGCACAGTATAGGATCAAATGTGCACTTCATAGTGAACGTTTTTATACCTAACTCTACTGTAAATTAATTAATGGTTGACACAGTTTATAAATTTGAAGCAACCAAATGCAAATAGCATTGTGAATTTTAAATGTTAACACAAACACTTTAACTCAAAACAAAGACCTGATGTTATCATTGTCTTAATTAATAAATATTATTGAACCCAAAACATCCCAAAACTCACACCTATGTATTTCAATTTTGGGTTAACTCCAGTACACCACCCACACATTGTTTAAAAGAATAATCTGTTATTTTCAGACATGCTGTTTATGCTCCTGGAGTGGTGTGTCACTGAGCTGTCATCCCCCTGGCAGTGGCCTAATTCTCTGGGTGTTTCATGCCTGCAGACAGACAGACGTGTAGGAGGCAGATGCTGAGGGACCGCCACATCGGTCTGCTTCCTCGAACACCCAATGCACTAACACACTCACATATATATGTTAGTAAAGAAAATGTGATGGAATTGAACGAGATGTGTTGACATTTTGCACTGGTTAAATTTTTTGGCATTACATTACGTTATTGTTTAACTAAGCATAAAACAATGTTTTATCCCACAAAGTGGAACAATGTAATTTGGTTGTTTTCTTTTATGTTATATCAATTTTACCTCTATATTTGTAAGACATAATTTCAACATCATTTTTTATTTCAATAATATACATTTAACCAATAATAAAAACAGGAGAAAAGGGTTTTGTCAAGGTAAATAAGTATTGTCCATATTTTTTATTTTGAATATAATCCATGAAATATCAAATTATAGCTAGGATTTTGTGAATGGCTTCCAATTGAGGTGGCTACTGTACTTACTGTAGGTAGTTTAAAGAGTAACAGGACAAGTTCAACTAGTCAGCAATTGTCAATACCCTTACACCGCATTCTAAATTATTATTCAAATTGGTATTAAATATTTAGTTTTTCAATCAAACTCATGGATAGTATTGTGTCTCTGGGCTTTTTGGATCACTGAAATCAATCTTAGACATCTATGATAATTAGTTTGCCAGGTGAGCCCAATTAAAGGAAAAGTAATTAAGAAGCAACAGTGGTCGGTGCATCTTAATTGGGGACGCCGGGCTCGCATTACGTTCAGGACCGGAGTGAATGGATTTTAATTGGGGACGCTGGGCTCGCATTACGTTTGGGACTGGAGTGAATGGATCTTAATTGGGGACGCCGGGCTCGCATTACGTTTGGGACCGGAGTGGATAGAACGGTGTGTAGCGCATCAAACCCATTGTGTGATACCGTTCCGTTTTCCCCAGTCTGGATGAAAATGCAAGCCTGGTGTCCCCAACTAAGATCCACCAACCGTGGATGTTAAGAAGGATGTTCCACATTATTAAGCAGGCTACAAGTTTCAAGCAATAAGGGAATGAAAAAGGATCTCTCTGCTGTGAAAAAGCATCAGATAGTGCAATGCCTTAGACAAGGTATGAAAACATTAGATATTTCACGAAAACCTAAGCATGATCATCGTACTGTGAAAAGATTTGTGGCTGATTCAGAGCACAGACGGGTTCGTGTAGATAAAGGCATAATGAGGAAGGTTACTGCCAGACAAACTCATTGGATTAAGAGAGCACCTCTTACAATACCATTTCAAAGCAACAAAGATATTTGATGCTGCTGGTATCTCTCTTAATCTGATGAATTTGTCTGGCAGTAACCTTCCTCATTATGCCTTCCAGAAATATATGAAGACTAATTGTCATGATGAGTGCCGTGCAACCCTGGATGGTCCAGATGGAGTAGTGGATGGTTTGTGGATGGCCAGCATGTCCTAATAAGGCTGTGACGTCAGCAAGTAGGTGACGGAGTCATGTTTTGGGCCGGAATCATGTGGTGAGAGCTGGTAGGCCTGGCTAGGGTCCCTGAAGGTGTGAAAACAACCTTTATCTCTCTCTCTCAAGCTGCGTAGGGCCCCACAGATTACATAAGGGCCCTGCCTCTTCCATGTGTCAAAGTGGTTGTCAATTAATGATGGGGATTTTGACTCCATTTAATGACTGATCTTTATCAGTTTTTCAGTAAAAATAACTAATCTTTTGAGTAATTTTGTTCATTTGAGTGTCAAACGAGTTTCATGGAGGGCTTAGTGTCTTCATGTTTTCACTCTTACCTTGTAGCTGACTGATTGATTAGGTCACTAATTGTTTAGGATCTCCCCTCACCTGACAGTGTATGCATTAATTTGGCACAAATTGAAAGGCAAGACCAAAAACCAGCATACACTAGGCCCTCCTTCGAATCAGTTTGACACCTGTGTTCTATTTAGTAAATAGAAAGATTCAAAATGAACAAATCTATTGCAAACCGCATGTCACTCGTGTCGATGATAACAAATTTAATGTCAATGATTACAAATTTAATGAGATGATGAAGCAGAATTATCATTCTGGTCACAGAAGAGCAAAAAAAACACAATGGCCCTCATTTATCAGACGTGCGTAGAAACCAGTGTAGATCTGAGCGCAGAAATCATCTTACGACGAGACTCAGGTGTGATTTACAAAACATTCGTATCACTCCAATTCCAGCGTACGAATGAACGGGTGTTGATAAATCAGACGGTTGAAATCCCATCGTCATTTAAATATCTCGCCCTTAGAATTTACGACATGGATACGCGAAATCCGGCAAAGAAAAGGATTTTCTCTGAGAAAAAATAAAGACGCTCAGGTCTCAGGTGCAGGCCAACCGCTTATTTGTTTTATTTGGAAGCTTAAAATCAGGCGTCGTTTTTTAAAGGAAAATGCGGTGTTGACTGAGGTTACTGCTATAGTCATAGAAAGCGATTAACGAGAACCTAAAGTGTATTTCAAATAAATGAATTATTTTCACTAAATATTCCACGTTGTATTTTTTAAGTAGCTTTATTACCCAATATAGTAATTATTTTCACTAAATATTCTACGTTGTATTTTTTAAGTAGCTTTCTTACCCAAAATAGCACTTACTATATTAGAAGCTCAGAATAAGATCCTGTCTCCTTCATAGAGCCCACAATGGTGGCTGTTGTGGCCACTGATCTTCTTTGAATGGCCCCGTTCTCCAGCGCAATTTCGCGGAGAACCCCGCATGCCATAATTATGTTGCAGGCCTGCTCTGGTGTGTATAGCAGTCCCCGCACCCCACCTCGCTTACCCAAGACAGAGCCACCTGTACAAACCTATACATCACTCCACTGTGGTTCGTGTGCGTGTGTGCGCACTGTTGAACCTGCACTCCTGCTTGTTTTGGGATTTGCAAGCGGTGTATGTACTCAGTCAGGGCATAACCTTTTTCACCAAGAGGAATCACATCCAACCATTTCACCAAAGAAATGTAGAACTATTATAATAATTGTAAGAGGGCGTAACTCACCGAGGAGATGACTCCAGCCATGCAGTGCGCCCTCCTACTTCCAATGCTGAAGTTTAGAAAAATAGAGACGCGCGTCCCACCGGGCTACCATATTTAGAACAATCATCCTGGTATCACATATGATCTGAACATTGATTGAATTAAAGTTTTTGGCTACGGACGCAGTATCAATCGCTCAATTCTCCCCAATTGGAAACCCAGCAATCTCATAAAATTGTATTTTAGTTATAGTTTGAATATACCAGGCAGAACGGGACTTCAATAGCTGCTAAAACGGCTGGCATACTTCGACTATTGTTGGCTGTCATATATACCAGACCTGTCCCTGATCTCCCGCTGAAAGGTCCCAATGTAGAGAGCGCTAATTAAGGTCCTCCAGATCTGCCATCGCTTCAACTACAGGACTGCCAAAGCGCTTGTTTAAATAATATATTTATATATATATATATATATATATATATATATATATATATATATATATTATTTGATTCAATTTGTTGTTTGCCTAATTTCTGCCCTCATGTTATAGGCCATCACGAAGTGAAAGGGAAAAAATAAACCACTTAATAGCAATGTGCTGTATATAATTAATTCGTAATTCTGAAATTAAATTTGCAATATGGGGTAGTTGCGATGCAGACATATTCATCAATTATTGCTGGTTCAACAACTCACTGAACCGGGTGATTATACCATGAACACTGCTAGTCACACTATAGAATTTGCGTACACGAAGTCAGACCAGACGTGAGATTTTACCGCAGCCTACGATCACGTTCAAATTGATAAATCAACTGCTTTGCGTATGAATCGCCGTACGCCTGTTTTAGTTCGTACGCACGTTTCATAAATGAGGGCCAATGGGAGTGAATTGCAGGAACAGCAATCAGGTAAAGTTGTGTTCTCTCATCTACTGGTTTGAAACGTAAAGTTGATGTGCTAGTTTGAAATGCTATTGCTTCTCTCTCTAGTCTCTCTGTCTTTCTAACTGGGCAGTGCATCTATTGATCTGTCTGTCTTGCTTGCTTGCCAGCCTTTATTCAAGACAAACTTGAGAGTGAAATACTACTACAGTATTTATTACATTTGATAACGTAACCGTGTTTATAAACTGCAGATCAGAATATAGAACCGTGTCACGCGTGAACTTGTGTTCATAGACGCTTGCACAAAATGAAACTTGCGTTTTCCAGCAGCAACCGTTATGGAGAACTAGTCCAGAAAATATGTGGGTGTGAATTTTTCTTTATTTAACCTTTATTTAACCAGGCGGGCATGTTGAGAACACTTTCTCATTTGAAAAAGTAACCTGGCCAAGATAAAGCAAAGAAGGTGCAAGATCACACAAAGTTAAACATGAATTACACAAATTACACATGAATTACACAGGAAAATAAAAATACAAAAACACAATGATGTGATGGCACTCTTCATAGGCGCACATCATTTTTAAACAAGACAACGATAATCTAGTCTCCCAGTCAAGGTTTAGTTACAAATCTGGACAACTCTTTAATAACAAGGATTATTTACAATGATAAAGATGAAAAGCAATAGAATGATATTGAATTTTAATGTATAAATTGAATATACATTGTTGATTAGCTGGGAATACTGGGCAATATGGATGCAAATCTCTTAGTAAATCATAACCTTCAAGTATTCAACCAAGCCATGGTATATAAGTAGAATTTTATGTTTGGAAAATGTATAAAAGGACATCTGGGGAGACAGTTTGAATGGGCCTGTGCAGCTGATAAAATGATTAATAGTATTGTTATCTATAATTTACAGATGCTATGCTTACGTTTGACAGTAGAGGAGATGCTAGAATCTGTGGATCAGCATCCAGCCTCAGCCAGTACTAGGACCACCAGAGGTGTACAGCCAGCAAGCTGAATATGCCCAGGCTATAGAGGGAACCAAAGCTAATCACATAGGTATATATTTATTATTTTACTATTTTGAGACCTAGCTGTAGCCATAGCCTATTGGCTTATGGTTACATTGTAATGTCAATGCTAATAACAGAGCTGTATAGGTTTTATTTTGCTATTTGAAGGCATACTGTGAGGCTGCAGACATATTACGTAGCCTATAAGCTTTTGTTTTACATACTTATCTTAAGATCCTATAGAAACCATTCTATTCAATAAATACTGTTTTTTAATTCCTGATTGTGTTCTGTATAGGTCTACTTATTTTTAGACCACCAGATGAAGTAAACTGTTTTGATGGAGGGAGGATTATAACGGGAGCACTGGGGTGTCAGATGGGACTGTGCAGCAATAGCAAACGGTTTACATGGCTCACGGGTCAGGTAGGAGGGTCCCTTAGCAGCATTTTGCATAAGGCCCCAGGGAGGTCAGGACCGGCTCTGCTGGCATGAATCAATATCTCTGTATTGTGTGTGTTTGCAAATGTGACCTTGCACAATGTTGAGCAGTATCAAACACAAAACACTGCTTTCAGTTTTCCCCTGACAGATATCATTTGCATATCAAACGATTTTTGCATCTGTCGCATCTTGTTCCTGGCCACGGAAACAACATCAGAACTGCTCCCTGTTAATAGCTCTGTGTTTCATGCTACTCAAGTCAAATGGTTGCAGTGGGAAGGAGGATTGAAAGGCATATCAAACCACAGTTTGTATGGAGTTGACCTAGACATTCTGTTGAGTTGCCTCACTTCACGCTAACCTCTAACCTAACTAACACAAACACTAATATTGTTGTACTGGGACTCATCTCTGGATTTGTGAACACCAAAGCATACAGTAGATCATTTTCATAGCCAATACAAAAGCATTGTTAACCTCTTAAGGATCGCCCCCTAATTGTCAAAATCTGCCCAAAAAAACATACTCAAAGTTACCCTCTTGTTACGCTGGACCTGAAGCAAGGAGAAACACATGGTTGATATTTTTTATAGGTTAAAACAGCCTGTATACCATCATCCATTTTCACAAACAGTTTTGCTTGGAACCAAAACTACTATTTTCTATAATATAATTGCATCTTTTGGTAAAAATGGACGATGAATAGTGGAACGTATTTTATGCCATATCCCAAGCTATCATTTTCAGGCTTCTGGGCTCTTTTCTCCCTGGGAATCTGCGCTAACCTGAAACAGTGAGTCTAAGTGCAGTTTTGTCTGCAGGCGGCCTAATCAGTTGTGCAGCCCAGTTGCATTAGCAGTATGGGGATGATAAGTGCTACACTGTGGAGGGTAATAGCATCTGTGAGGTATGGAGCTTGTTATCACACATAGTTCTATCAGCATATTAATACAAAGAAAATGCTCCTTCCCCTGTGTCCAAGTATCCTCATTGTGTTTGGGATGACAGCCATCAGATCATTATCAAAAGTCAGGAACAGGGATGAAAGAGAACCTAGGCGGTTCACCCGGGCACACCTACACTCATAACACACTGACACTCATAACACACTGACACTTATAACACACTGACACTCATAACACACTGACAATCATAACACACTGACACTCATAACACACTGACACACACACTCATTGCACAGAAACACATACACACTCATTACACACAATATCACTGACAGTCATTACGCACAAACACTCATAACATGTACATATACAATCGTGGTCAAACATTTTGAGAACGGCACAACTACTACTGTTCACAATGTCTGCTGTCTCGGTGTTGATGATGGCAATTTGGATATACTCCAGAATGTCATGAAGAGTGATCAGATGAATTGCAATGAATTGCAAAGTCCCTCTTTGCCATGAAAATTAATTTAATCCCACAAAAAAACCCACTTCCACTGCAATTCAGCCCTGCCACAAAACGACAAGCTGCCATTTGTAAGACTCGGTCTCGACGGTTCTACCTCATCAATTAACATTGACACATTGCAAGATCCCCATGCATCTGAATGTAGCACACTCAACAGATCGCAATCACAGGAATTCTAAACACCTGCACACACTTCATACCAGTATATAGGTGCACCAGCATTATTCCTCATTGCGAGGTATTGTTCTTTTATAGACTACTAAGCATTGAAGTATTGACTGTTTTTGTATTGACCCAAGTTCGGACTACTGATACCCGGATCACGTTTTTGTACTTTTGCCTGAGATTGCTTGTGCCTTGACCTTATTGCCTTTGCCCTGTTTACGACTTGGACTGTCCTCTGTACCTCTGCCTGTGTTACACTGTGTACCGACCCTGTTTGATAACGACAACTCTTGGATTCTCCTCTGTACCTTTGCCCATCTGATCTGATACGACCATTGCCTGGATACTGTGTTTGGACTGTTGAGTATTCTGGAAGTATTAAATTATATTATATTATACATTCACCTGTGTTGAGTCGTTACAGAATTATGTCAGTGATTTTCTCGTTAACACAGGTGAGAGTGTTGACGAGGAAAAGGCTGGAGTTTACTCTGTCATGCTGATCGAGTTAGAATACCAGACTGGAAGCTTTAAAGGGGGGTGGTGCTTGAAATAATTGTTCTTCCTCTGTCAACCATGGTTACCTGCAAGGAAACACGTGCCATCATCATTGCTTTGCACAAAATCGGCTTTACAGGCAAAGATATTGTTGCTAGTAAGATTGCACCTAAATCAACCATTTATCAGATCATCAAGAACTTTCAGGAGGTTCAATTGTTGTGAAGAAGGCATCAGGGCACCCAAGAAAGTCCAGCAAGTGCCAAGACCATTTCCTCAAGTTTATTCAGCTGCGGGATTGGGTACCACCAGTGCAGAGCTTGCTCAGGAATGGCAGCAGGCAGGTGGGAGTGCATCTGCATGCACAGTAAGGTGAAGATTTTCTGAGGTAGGCCTGGTGTCAAGAAGGGCAACATGAAGCCACTTCTCTCCAGGAACATCTTTAGGGACAGACTGATATTCTGCAAAAGGTACAGGGATTGGATTCTGATGACTCCACTTTCTCATTGTTTGGGCCATCTGGAAAACACAAAGATGAGCTCTACCATTAGTTGTGTCATGCCAACAGTAAAGCATCCTGAGACCATTCATGTATGAAGTTGCTTCTCATCCAAGGAGTGGGCTCACTCACAATTTTGCCTAAGACAGCCACAAATAAAGAATAGTACAAACTCATCCTTCGAGAACAACTTCTCCCAACCATCCAAGAAGAGTTTGGTGATGACCAATGCCTTTTCCAGCATGATGGAGCACCTTGCCATAAGGCAAAACTGATAACTAAGGGAACAAAACATTGAAATTCTGGGTCCATGGCCAGGAAACTTGCCAGACCTTAATCCCATTGAAAACTTGCAGTTGATCCGCAAGGGGCAGGCGGACAAACAAAACCCCACAAATTCTGACAAACTCCAAGCATTGATCATGCAAGAATGGGCTGCCATCAGTCAGGATGTTAATTAAGTTAATTGACAGCATGCCAGGGCAGATTGTAGAAGTCTTGAAAAACAAGACTCAACACTGCACATATTGACTCTTTGCATAAACCTAATGTAATTGTCAATAAAAGCCTTTGACACTTATGGAATGCTTGTAATTATACTTCAGTATACCATAGTAACTACTAACAAAATGATCTAACAACACTGAAGCAGAAAACTTTGTGGAGACCAATACATTTGAACACGACTGTACACACACTCATAGCACACAATAAAACGGACACGGACAATTATTCAGCCCACTTAAGTTAATACTTTGTAGCGCCACCTTTTGCTGCGATTACAGCTGTAACATTACAAAATGTTGAGTGACCCTCCCCTCAACAAATAATAAAAAGAGATGACCCTCCCCTATTTTCCTCCGGTGGTCCATTCCATAAATACCAAATGGTCCCTAAGTCAATTTGCACACGCACTTATCTACAGTGACTTACTGTCACGAGTAGAGTGTGTGGTGTAGAAGGAGAGAGCTCATAGGCAGATGAATGGTGGCCGGCGTGACAGAAGCCCCCCTCAAAAGGCCAAACTCCGGGCGGCCAGACAAAGAAGGGGGTCGGGAGGGGCCAAAACAAAACCCCCCAAGAGCCCGACCCAGACCCCTGACCCAAAGGCCCTCACCCAGGTGGTGGATCTGCCGGTGGTCTCCGCAGGCCAGCCACCCACACTCCGACAGCAGACTGGGGTGTCGCTGGCAGCCCGCAGGACCCCAGCAGTGGTGGTGCCCCTGGGGCTGAGGAACCAGGAACAGGCTGTGCAGGGGGGGCTGGGACAGGCTGGGCAGTTGGCCCAGGGACAGGCTGGGCAGGGGGCCCAGGGACAGGCTGGGCAGGGGGCCCAGGGACAGGCTGGGCAGGGGGTGGCGGCAGCTCAGCGGTGGCAGACCCTTGTAGCTCAGCGGTGGTGGCGGCAGACCCCTGTAGCTCAGCGGTGGCGGTGGCAGACCCCTGTAGCCCAGTGGTGGCGGCAGCAGACCCCTGTAGCTCAGCAGTGGCAGCGGTAGAGGCGGCGGCAGACCCCAGTAGCTCAGCAGTGGCGGCAGCAGCGGCAGACCCCTGTAGCTCGGCGGCATGCGTGGCAGGGTGGACCAGAGCCTGGTAGGGCATGGCAGGAGGCTCTGGTTCCGACGCTACGTCTCCGAACTCCGGTGGTGGAGGAAGGGTAATGCACTCCAGGTCCCAGGTGGCTTGGAGGTTGGGAACCGGCTGTGCTGGGGCCCGTTGCGGAGCTGGCCGCGGAGGGCTATGCCATGGAGCTGGCTGCGGCAGGACCCGACGTGGAGCTGGCTCTGGTGGGGCCCGACGTGGAGCTGGCTGCGGCGGGGCCTGGTGGTGATCCGGCTGAGGTTGGGCCTGGAGGTCGGCAGCCAGGGCCTGATGGAGAGGGGGCAGCATCAGTTGGATGTCAGCGTAGGGTGGAATGTCTGTGTACCCCCACAATGACTCACTGGCAGGTGTACATGGAGCCACACAGGCCCCTGGTGGGGCTGACGCTGCCTGCCCTGGCTGCCAGGCCACTTGTCCCTCGGCCTGCCTGCAAGGGCTACTGCCCCCCCCCAAAAAATACTTGGGGAGATCCCAGTCTCCATACTCTGATTCCTCTTCATCCTCCTCACTAGAAGAGAAAAGACCTAGTTCCTCCATATACCCATCTTCGTCCGAGGAGTCCAGCTCCGAATCTGGATCCCTTATCGAGGCGAGGAGCAATCGTTCCACATACTGCCGTCTCTCCGGGGTAGGAAAAGGGAAAGGACAAGCAGCCAGTGTGTTTCCGAGGCATATACCTCCCAGTGCGAGGTAATAGTTCTCTGCTGGGGTGTAGGGATATGTCCAGGGCTCCAGTTTGGTGGTGTTTGGAACCGGCTGTAAAGGCACCTGGTACGGCCACATCCGGGGAGCGTACCCAAAATACTAGTGGAGCCTCTCCCGTTCCTCCTCGGGGGTTTCTGCCAGTGAGCTTGTGAAGTCCTCTTTGTTGTCGGTCATTTCTGTCATGAGTAGAGTGTGTGGTGTAGAAGGAGAGAGCTCACAGGCAGATGAATGGTGGATGTTTGTCAAATATTTAATGGTGATGATCCGGGATACAAGATACTGAGTACATTGCAGGGTACAGGGGAACAAGAGAATACAAAGGATATACATGTACTAGCCTACGTGCTCTTCATCAGCGGCCCGATACTGCTGGCTAACAGGTATATAAACAACGCTATGTACAAACACTTCTAAGCGACTCACTTTCCACAATGAACCATAATTGCGTAGTCCCTAGATCTTCTTCAAACGTGCATACTCACAACACAATATCACTGACCGACAGCTCCCTTCAATTAAGCAGTCCTCTTTATACTAAGCACAAACACCTAATTGAAACACGGCTGAACGTAATCATTAATTAAACAGAATAAACAGATCTACAATACACTG
Source organism: Umbra pygmaea (assembly GCA_016801145.1). NCBI lineage: Eukaryota > Metazoa > Chordata > Actinopteri > Esociformes > Umbridae > Umbra > Umbra pygmaea. The sequence goes on along the minus strand of JACXGM010027152.1, from coordinate 1,572 downwards.
ACCACCTAAACTGGACTAACTAGGAACTGCTTAACTGGAGGAGCTGTCAAGGTCTTAAAGGAACATCCACATATAATGACATAACACAAAACACCATGTGCATGCACTGAATTCAACAATAAACAATTAACAACTACAGACATAACTGGAGTCCATATCTCAGTTCAAAGTCCTGACACCTACAGTCGTTAATGCATACATTTTGATACTGGCCCCTTTTGGAATCTTGCTTTCAGTCTCAATGCTCTTACTAAGTGAAATAGGACAATTCATTTTTTCCTGATCAACGGTCATGAATAGACAACTACATAATGTAATTGCATTTACTTTTGACAATTTGCTTATGAATCAGAAGTTAAATAATTTGAAAGATGTGTAGAATATGAAAGATTAATTAAGCAAACCAGACAAGTACTGAGAAAACAAATTGGAGCTGATGTTCAAAAGCATATCACTACCCAATGGAACTAACAGAGAGCTACTTGTGATGCTTCTGTTCCCATATTTTAGCGAGGAGTTCCAAATAAAATATTGAGAATAATTCAGAAAGGTATGATTCATTCTCCAAAATAGGACTCTAAGCCTAACATGTACAGTTGTATTGCCAGGATTTACAGTGTGAATTGTAATTGCAATTAGCAATTTATTTTTATGAAGCTGCAATTTACTACTATTGGATAACATCAAATTCATATAAATAAAATGAAGTGAGTCCCCCAATATGCTTTAATGCTATGACAGGGTTTATTGTATTGTCTGCACTGCACCAAGAAGTTCAATAAGAGTTAATAAAATGGGTCTTTGGTCATAAAATCAGTTTACATTTAATTATTAAACTCCAATTTCAAAATGTCTTTTTAGCCGTTTTAATCTCAAACTTTAAGTATAGCAACACAATCCCAACATTTGGCTGATGATGTCGTTCCACGGGTCAATGTCAAGACCTTCCCCAACCAAAAGCCCTGGGTTAACGGTAATGTCCGTGCCAAGCTTGTAGCACGGTCCTCTGCCTATAACTCTGGGGACCCGGAGGCTCTGATGAGGGCCAGATATGACCTACGGAAGGCCATCAGAGATGCTAAAAGAGACTACAGGGACAAATTGGAGTTCAATTACAACAGCTCCGACCCCAGTCGCATGTGGAGTGGACTACGGCAGATAACGGAGTACAAAGGCAGGAAGAGCTGTGACACCCACCCCCCCGCCTCACTCCCCGACGAGCTCAACACCTTCTTCGCACGGTTTGAGGTGGCCAACATCACCCCGGAAAAGCTGGCTGAGAACCCAGACGACTGCACTCTGACCCTGGATGTGGCTGACGTAAGGAGAGCTTTCAAAAGAGTGAACCCGCGGAAGTCTCCAGGGCCAGATGCTATTCCAGGCCGTGTTCTAAGAGGATGCGCCGACCAGCTTGCGGGGGTATTCACCTCCATATTCAACCTCTCCCTAACACAGTCTGCAGTCCCCTCCTGCTTCAAGCAGGCCACCATTATCCCGGTTCCAAAAAAACCTTACATCACCTGCCTAAATGACTACCGCCCAGTAGCACTAACCTCAATCATCATGAAGTGC
>JACXGM010027151.1:0-14589 GCA_016801145.1 Umbra pygmaea | reverse complement strand
TTTCCCAGTTCTGAATTAAAGTCCTGCGTTTTTAGGCACTTCCAAATGTATTTATTCTCATAGTTAGATGTTTTCTTTACAATAAGAATATATACGGTATATTTACAATAGGAAAATGTTCAGAATTGGGCTGCCTGTGTATAAAACATCCTGATCTGTGTGTTCTCATAGCTGAGAGGATGCCTGGGTTGGAGGATACTGTTTGTCTGAGGTTTAAAGACCACATCCTGGTATCTCTGGAGACATGTCAAAACCCAGCGGTAAGTGCCTTTCGGTTGCAATCATTGAATTGTTTTACCTACAGTAGCTGCTCCTGGACTCAGCCATGTTGTTTGTGTGTTTAGGATGGTTCGGTATCGTTGGTGGTCAATGTGATGCACTCTCTAAAGAACAACAGGGAAAAACACATGATGGGACAGAGTGATGAAGATGACAGTGATGATGAGGAAGATGGAGAGGAAGACGATCCATCTGAGGTAACATGACATTGCAGTGTACACAAAATGGGATCAGCATATTACGTATGGCTATTTGATGGATATTGGATTTTGGTCTCTGCCATTTGAATGCCAGATTTTTTAGCACTCATGAAGTAGATTATACTTTGTGCTAGTGAGTCGAGATAAAAACACTAAAATCATATAGACCAGTCTCTGTGTTCATTAACTTTTTCACACAAGTGCAATATGTATAATGTTGCGCTGCACATACACTGAACAAAAATGCAACACTTTTGTTTTTGCCCCCATTTATCATGAGCTGAACTCAAAGATCTAAGACTTTTTCTACGTACACAAAAGGCCTATTTCTCTCAAATATTGTTCTCAAATCTATCTAAATCTGTTTTAGTGAGCACTTTGCTGAGATAATCCATCCACCTCACAGGTGTGGCATATCAAGATGCTGATTAGACAGCATGATGATTGCACAGGTGTGCCTTAGGCTGGCCACAATAAAAGGCCACTCTAAAATGGGCAGTTTCATCACACAGCACAATGCCACAGATGTCGCAAGTTTTGAGGGAGCGAAACTCCCACTCAGTTACTTAAAGCCACAACAGGTGGATTCAGCACCACGGCCAGCTCCACAGCCTAAGGAATCACAAACAATTCAGTAGGCTGCGGAGCTGGCCATGGTGCTGAATCCAGCTGTTGTGGCTTAAAATGACTGTGTGGGAGTTGTCAGTTTCGCTCCCTTAAAAAACATTTTATATTTCCCTACACTACGTAGTGTTTTGATACACTCAAAAACACAGCGTAAAATTAATGATAGTTATCAAAGACGGACTTGTGATTGCCGCAATTTCTGTCAAAATAGGAAAATAAGAAATAAAGTAATTAAAAATAATTATACCCATTGCTATTTTTATGTATTGATGTTATAAGTGCAAATAAGGGACATTTTATATAGAATCTTCAAGGAAATGTGTCAATTCAAGTAAAGAAACCAACAAACATCGTTTGTTGAATTTCTCTGTTCGTAACCCCACCCACTGGTCTCCTTCGTCCCTGACGAGTACTAGGCTTTTCTTTCCTCTGATATATAATGGTACTGTATGCTCTCCAGCAGGCTGGGTATAGATGGGAACACGCTCTTTACTGTGATATTTGTGGTACAGCATGGTACTGTAATGGAAAGGGGACTTCAGTGTCTCAGATGTCCTCTTTCTCTCTTTATCTCTTCAAGTCCCCTGGGATGATCTTCAATATTGAAGCCCTCCCAGCCATCAGGCAGTTGCAGGCAGGACAGCCCATTCCTGTGGCCCAGCTGAAGAGGCCATCCAGCAATGAAAAAGTCCAGATGGCCCTGGCATTTTGGTCAGAGGGCCTACTGGAGGTCTGCTAGCATGCTAACAGCATACTGACACCGCCAATCTCTGCCTGCTGTTAGGTGACACAATAGAGCAATTAAAAATGTATTCTACTGTCTGCTTTTGAAAATGTTGTAACACAGCAAAGTTACTACTTTACATGTACTGTAACTAAACACAACATCTATTGTAAACAATTCAAAAACAACATTGTTTGGTGTTTTTCCAGTGGAAGTCAAATGGCTCTGTGTCAAAGTTCAACCACCATATTTTACAGTAGTATGTACCTTACTTTCTGTTCATGTGCATTCTCATTTTGAAATAAAACTTCACCAAGTTTGTGTATGACCAAAGCGACATATGTAAATGTGCAGTTTGCCAAACAGTATTGGCATTCTCGCTGCAAATTGTGATTTATTTAATTGTGATACAGAAAAATAGTGATTTCACATTATCGCTTATTTTTACCTGTTATTAACCAGACAAGTTAAGAATCAAGTCTTATTTGCTCCAATGATCTTGGAGCAATTTGGGGTCTCAGCAGTACCAGTTGTAGCAGTGTGAAATAGATATACTCAATGATACGTTTGGCTATTAAGTTGAGCTTACGGACAGAATTTCACCTTGAGCTTTCCCCTTGATGGTTGTGGTATAGACATAAATATATAAACTGGGTGACTTGCATTATGCATGCTAAAGTTGTTAAGGCGTGTAAAAGAGCAAAAGGCATTTCAAGCGTTTGTGAAATATATTTGATCTTGTAAACCGGATGGTTCGAATGCTGATTGGCTGATGGATGTGCTATATGAGACTGTATATCACAGGTTTTATCACTTTTAATTGAGCCCCTGCTCTCATTGAACCCCTGCTCTCATTGTGTTGGAAACCGGTTTATAAGAGCAATAAGGCATCTCGTGGGTTTGTAATATGCGTATGAGCATCGCTTATTCTTAGCTAAATAGCACAGCCCATAGTGCCGTTTTGCTTACTATGGCTATTGGCCAGTCAACAAGGATTTTAAAAACCAAGCCCATTACGAATGTTCTGCGTTGTTTTGATCTATAAAGCTGCAACCATGCCATCTAACGGAGAATTTGCTATACCGCTTGGCTAAATTGGAGGAAGTATGGTTGGCAGAACTGTCAATCGAACCATAGCTGCACAGACGTCAAATGAGGTTGCAGGGCAGGCCCAATATCTCAGTCGAGCGATAAAGTATGAAACTAGACACATCAGAGATGTGTTATCTAAGTATATACTTTGGCAATTTGTACATTGTTACGTTATGCCAGTAAAGCGAATTGGACTGAACTTTTTAAAGAACAGCATCAAGCGGGGAACCGTTTTTAACTCGACAGCGCCGAAATGCACAGGCAGACACTAGAGCAGGGTTGCCAGGTCAAGCAAACATTTCTAGGCCAATGATCTGTTCAAAAGTAGGCCAAAATGTCTTAAAACTAGCACAATTTCTTTACACGCAACAGAATTGACATTTACAAATTATTTTCTCTGTTATTAAAATGTAAATTTAACTGTGATTTTTGTTTTTATTTATTTATTCTTATTTGTTTATATTAATTTCTCAATTTGTATTGTTTTGTTACACAAAATGTTTGTCATGGTGTGCGTGTGCAGTCTGTATTCTGCTCCGAAAATGCTGCAAACAGGTTATCTACATAACCCTACAAGTAAATACCTCTCTCCCTACCAGGTGCATGCAACCACTTTTTAAGTTGGCCTTGCAGTTCGTTGATGTTTACAAAACAAACCCTTTGAGACACATACTTTCACTGCATGATATCATATATAGCCAAAAAATACAAAAACACATGTTTACATTATTAGTATGTTATTGTGGAATATATGTAAACCATAAGAAAAAGTTATGTGAAATACAAATTGCCACCCCAGGTGTTGAGAACCAGTGTAACAGTGCTGAGGTACATACGAATAGGTAAGTTAACACATATGTATATATTTTCAATATTTACTATTTCATAAACCTAATCATTTACTATTTCATAAACCAGTTACCTGTTTTATTACAGTGAGATGGCCTACCTCAGTCCAGCGATGTTATTTTATTGTAATCTTTATTGTCCGTTTTTTAAATATAAATTCCCCTGCTTTCAGATCTATTGAACTAATTTAGGGTGTGAATGATGAATGACATGGCCGATGTCAACATGCATATATTTCCAACTAACATAAACCACCTACAAGTTGTTTTGAAAAAAATCTAACAAAAACTCATTCCTCAAATAAATATCAACATTTTGGTATTTCCATTAGTCATCTACAGGCATCGGAATCATATCAGAATTATTTTTTTAATTCTAAGGAATGAAACGTAATAAACTTTATTTTATTTACTGTCTATGTAAAACTTCATGTTTAACTTCCCGGTCATGTCTGATTTGATGGAAAACACAATAGAGAAGGATAGAGGTAGCCTATGCATGTTTTGAGATTCGATCTACCAGGCTTTGATGAACCAAAGACCACACGATTGTTTCAGCAGAATTTACTTTTTCACATAGTGTCAATAGTTCGTTTCTAGCATCTATCGTTCCGGAGATATTCACAGTTAAGTCAGTCTGAAGCGTCAAATTATATTTAGGCGTTTTAATGCGAAAATGCGGCGGCATTTCGTTCAATTTTTCTATAAAACCGCTGACATGGCAAAAAAAATCGTTCAATTCTTCTATAAAACCGCTGACATGGCAACATTTCCATAGAGGCTAAATATCACGGAACGTACTTTTATTTACCGTGATTTGGCACGTATCACTGTGATTGGTTTGATTCAGCTTGTGAATTTTAGTCTTCCTGGATTGGCTGCTCGTAGGAAACACGTGACGTAGAGACCAGTGTTTTGTAACAATTTTTTTTACATCTGATTATACAAACAATTATTTATATAATATTTACCAAAGTTGTTGTCAACTATACTGTGTGAAGGTAAGAATCATACACTTTAAATGTTTCAAAGGTTACAAATATATTTTTTGCAAACGAACTGTTTGGCTACATTGCATAACTAACATATTTCGGCGGGGATATATATAGTACGCCTATCCATCGATAGTTAATGGTCCCTCAATCACAAATATTACAATATTACATGTATTTTGATATTTTAATTGTCCACACGTGTCTCCAGTTTGGCTTGTTGTTATCAGGAAAGTGTGGTGAATCTGACAGTGTATACGATTGACAGGGAAAAACTGTTCGAGGACAAGAATAGGCTACATCTCAACTCCAGTTGGGGAATATCTAAAAATGTACTGTTTTGTCTGGTAAAATACTTAATTGTTCCTCGACTTTCTTTATGCTCAAAGGTAACTAAACATCCATGGCTCATACGTGCATTCACTGGTTTCGCAAGGGACTTCGAATTCATGACAACCCAGCGTTAATGGCTGCGCTGCAGGACTGCAAGGAAATCTGCCCTTTGTATGTTCTGGATCCGGATGACCCAAACAACACCAACGTTGGGATTAACCGGTGGAGGTTCCTCATCGGAAGCCTGAAGGACTTGGATTGCAGCTTGAGGAAACTCAACTCTAGGTAGGAATAAAGTGGAAAAACTATTTCCAATGATATTAGTGATGTTTCCAATGGTATCATTTATGCACTTTGAATACCCTCCTGGGCTGGGTGTTATTTAGTATAAGAGTACCCGAACTAAACAGGTGTTGGTGACTGCTCTCCTCTCCAGGCTGTTTGTGGTCAGAGGGAAGTCAGAGGAGGTTTTCCCCAAGCTGTTCCAGAAGTGGAAGGTAACACGCTTGACATATGAGTACGACACAGAGCCCTTCAGCCTACAACGAGACAAGGAAGTGGGCCGGTTAGCCAAGGAATTTGGAGTAGAAGTAATCTATAAAGTCTCCCACACCCTGTACAACATAGAGCGGTGAGAAACTAATCGTCGTTGCAGATACTTGTTGTTACCGTAGATATGTAAACATAATTATAAACAAATGTGCTATTCAATAAATGTAATTTTAACATCGCAAATGTGTAATTTCAGATCAAATGTTCCAGGATGCAACAGTGCAGAACAATGACAAACGTTTATCTGAATTATATCTAAACATACCTAAATAATATATTTTTTCTCTTATCAGTAAAAACAAATATGCATGAATATTCTCTCAAATACAGTGACAGTCATTGGAGTCAAATATGTAGTTTTTCAGCATCACTGTTCACATACATACATACATACATACATACATACATACATACATACATACATACATAAGGGATTTGATAGCTGCCTGGGTAAATTAAACAACATCGGTTAAGTTGCAGGTCTATGTTGTGTGCAGGGCTAATGGTCATCTGCCCTCTCACTCACGCAGGGTAATAGAAGAGAACAATGGAAAGCCTCCTCTGACCTTCAATCGGCTACAGACCCTTATCAAGAGAATCGGCCCCCCAAAAAGGCCCATCCCAGCCCCAAACTGTGAGGACATGAAGGGTAAGACTGATTCTAATCTTCCAACACAAGTTTATACTTGTTCACTCTAAATAGTGCATTATGGTTATTACCTTCAGCTCATGCTATCCTCTGCATTCAGCTGTGTAGGGAAGAGTGCATGCAAGATCATTCTTTTTGTTTACTACTCTGCCTTTATTTATCACTAACTAGATATAAAGACTGTGAGCCCAGAGGAACAGCAGGAGAACTATGGGATCCCTACATTAAAGCAGCTGGGTCTGGATCCAGAGTGTTTATTTGCAGAGTTGTTCCCTGGAGGAGAGTCTGAGGCTCTGAGGAGACTAGACCAGTACATGGAGAGAAAGGTTGTCCTATTATGGCCACCGTCTTGATTATTATTGATTCTTATGCAGTGGAAGGAATTACAAATTTTTTTTTCACACACATTGGGAGTTGTTCAGATTAAGCATTCACACATTTATCACTGACTTTGCACCATTACAAGAGCTGGGAGGAATGTGATAACTTTTGTTTTCTTCATAATTCGATGTCACACAGGAATGGGTGTGTGGCTTTGAGAAACCGTTGACATCTCCCAATTCCCTGCAGCCCAGCACCACCGTGCTGAGCCCCTACATGACGTTCGGCTGCCTGTCGGCACGCACCTTCTGGTGGAAGCTGACCGACGTCTGCCAGGGAGTGAGTCTCTTCTTCATCCTGCCAGCAGTCGTCCATGGAGATGTGTTTGTCTGCAATTGTGTGGTAGGAAACGTAAAGTATATTTGCTGAATTTTTTCCCTGTGTTTTGTAGAGGAAACATTCCCAGCCTCCGGTGTCACTGCATGGCCAGCTACTGTGGAGGGAGTTTTATTACACGGCTGGCATGGGCATCGCACACTTCAACAAGATGGAGGGAAACTCTGTGTGTACGCAGGTGGACTGGGACAGCAACCCTGAGTTTTTGGCAGCGTGGACTGAGGTAAGCGTAACACGGGGCCAGTTCTCAACCTGCATTTTTAATGGAGATTTTCCATTGAATATCTCTTTTAGTCCAGGAATAGGCTCACTAGCCTGTACATTTTTTAACTATGTTGTAGAATTTAATCTGAGGGCGGTTTGTGGTGTGTGTTGCGGTCTGCAGGCCAGAACTGGCTTCCCCTTTATTGACGCCATCATGACCCAGCTGAGGCAAGAGGGATGGATCCACCACTTGGCCAGACACGCTGTGGCCTGCTTCCTGACACGGGGAGACCTGTGGATCAGCTGGGAGGAGGGCCAGAAGGTATGGACCCCATCCCCTGCTGATACTCTGCCCATAGTTTAGTGGCTAAAGAAACTGTTCTCAACCTGCAGCCTTCAAGCTTATCTGTTTTGTCATTTTGACCCACTGGTGGGTTTACCCAGATTGTTCTCTTGCACCTTTGATTAAGATGTAGAAAACAAACACAACTGGTAATAATTTGTTAACAAAATAATGGGTGCTGTAATCCATTATTTGTTGAATTTTCCATACCTTGTGTATCAGGGTCATCCTGTTCTACACTTCACTAGGGCCTAGGTAACGCCTGGTAGCATCAGGGAACGCCTGGTAGCATCAGGGAACGCCTGGTAGCATCAGGGAATGTTTGTTATTTTTTAAATGCATTTATATGAAACCAATATTACTGGTAAGATTTTGACACCACATCAGACGTTTTAGTCAAACCTTAGACTGCTGCATTACGGGGTTGTTTCTTATTGGACCTGATGTGCTTCTCACAGGTATTTGAGGAGCTCTTGTTGGATGCAGACTGGTCCCTAAATGCTGGGAATTGGCTGTGGCTATCTGCTAGTGCTTTTTTCCACCAGTACTTCAGGGTTTACTCCCCCATTGCCTTCGGAAAGAAAACCGACAAAAACGGAGACTACATCAAGTAAAACCACTAACCCTTACCTAGAGCCGGTCCGACACATATGCAAGAACCGTTCTTCTGTCAACACTATATTATGCTGGCAAAACAAACTCTTATTGTTTGTTTCAAAATGATAGCGCTAGTTTTAATTCATTGCAATAATCATTGTCAAACACAACTGGTAATGGTTTTGTAATTTGTTAACAAAATAATGGGTGCTGTAATCCAGTATTTGTTGAATGTTCCATACCTTGTGTATCAGGGTCATCCTGTTCTTCTCTTCACTAGGTACCCGAATGCAATTTCATTGTGTGTAAAAAAACAATGAGTATTTGATTGCAAACATTTTTACATGTTTTTAACAACATTTAAATAACAACAGTAACAAATCCGCTGTACACACAATTTGATTGAATATATTGCCAGTGTCTCATGTCAAGACGATTACATTTGAAAACATTCACTACAGTCTATCTAGAAATAGACACATTTTTGCAACACAAACATGCACCCATTACCTTTCTATGCAATAAATTTACAATAATTATTGCAATGAATTAAAACAAGTGCAATCATTTTGAAAGAAGAATTTGAGTTTGTGTTGCCGGCATAATATAGTGTTGACAGAAGAACGGTTGTTTTGTGTTTGTCGGACCGGCTCTGCCCTTACCAAAGCCTGAATCCTGATTGAATCACATTTTCAGCAATGTCAATTCATGTTCCTCTGTATTGTAGAAGGTACCTGCCACTTTTAAAGAAGTTCCCAGCAGAGTATATCTATGAGCCATGGAAGGCACCCCGCAGTGTCCAGGAAGCTGCAGGGTGCATCGTGGGTAAAGACTACCCAAGGCCCATAGTGGAGCATGATGTTATCAGCAAGAAGAACATCAAGAGAATGAAGGTGGCTTATTCCAAGAGGTCCTCACTGTCAAGTGAAGAGCCACCCGCTAACAAGAAGGAAGGTAAAGATTTTTTCTTTAGGGATAGGTCTAGGATCAGATGGCTCAGTTGTTAGGGACTCTGACTTGTAGTCAGAAAGTTGCCGGTTTGATTCCCCCTGTTCGTTGTCATACTACAACACACCTTTTTCTTTGCAGACCTCAAAATTTGAATAGTGGTTTGACGTTGTACACTCAAACACCTGATCATTTGTTGATATGATGCATTTCTAATGGGGGGGGACAATCTGCTGGGGGTTGGATGTCCTAACCGGGGTTCATGTCTTTTGGCCAAAGGCTGTCCAACCAAGTATCATGGAGGTCTTAATCATTTTCCATATAATGTGTCATTATTTTTCTTAATGAAAAAGATAAACTTAACAAAAATTTCCTTCAACATAAACAAGCAATGAAAATTGAGAGACAAATTATTTTAATGGGGAAAGTGTGTGGTGTCTGATTTAGTGTATTGGAACTGTCACTGTTTTCTATTGTTTCAATGTGTATAGTGTGCGACCAAGACTTAACAATTATTTTCTTCTTGCTTTTGAAGGTGTAAAGCGCAAAGCACCATCTGTTGTGGACATGCTAATGAAGAAAAAAAAGATGGTGTAAGAACCTTTTTATAGAAGCTGTGTCATTGAGGTCAGCGGTTGAAATCCTAGTCTCAACATATTGGCAATGTGGCAGCACAAACTGGTCTGTGGCAGTACAAACTGGTCTAAGCCAGTACACATTCGGGATGGTTGAACAATAATATGATGAGTGACATGTTAGAGCTACAGTATTTATAACTTTTTTTTAATGAAGTTTTTTATGACTTTCAATTTATTTGAACTGGTAAAAGAAAAAATGTTTTCAGCTATGAACTGGAAGTTAAATAAATGTTGGCTAAACAAATCATATTGAGGGAGATTTTTCATGAAATCTTATAGAAAAATATAGCAAATGCAGTCAATTATTACCTGTAAACTAATAAAAGCTATAGATTATAACCATTGAAAAATAATCTATGTAAAGCAAATTACAATTGTCTACTGCCCGCCCTCCCCCACCCTTTTTATGTTGGCCATTAAAAGCTAGTTTTTTTTCATATTATTTCTAGTCATTCTGGACATTTAGCCTTTAAACATGCTAAACAATTGCTACTGTGGGACTGCAATGTACTCTAACATCCATTTAAGACTTTATATTTGCGTTGGTCATCAGTTCTCCTTACAGGATGATTAAAATCCATGCTGACTTCAGACTCAAGATGTTTTCTAGAAGGACCATCTTTTAGTGCCCTCTGTTCTTTCTCACCAACAGTCTTTCCAGGAGCATCTCTGCCTCCACCTAGGTTCCATGAACTCACTGCTAGAGCACTGAAATAATTTGGAGATGTTTGCTTAGAGCCTTTAAATATTTTTTGCTCGATTCCGCAGAAGAAAATAACATTCTTTAGGTTTTTCCCCAGTATTTTTTCTCACAATCCCACTTTTGGAAACAATTGTACACAAAAGCCTTAAACCACATAACATTGCAAATTTCATTTTAGTATATGAAATTCTGTTGAGTGGTGGTGAGATGAACAGTTTTCACATACAGCAGCTGTGTAACATATCATTTGGAAGTTACTTGATCTGTACGTCACACAAGGATTTTTGGAACTGTGTTGTTACCATGGTGAGATCGTTCCTGGACGCGGGAGTCACGTTGGACCTTAATGGAGCACAGGTCTGCAGACCAAAACCAGATGTGGAAAGCCAAAACTGGAATAATTGGATGGTGTTTAGTTTTTACCTGTGCCGGTTGTAGCAGTGCTCTTGTTGCTCACGTGATGGTGTTTGAAGACAAACGGCACTGGGTTAATAAAAATAGTCATATTATTGTGCGAACTAAGCGTAGGCTAGTTTTTAGTTGACACAATCAAGGATTTTCATTAGTATGTTAGCTAATGGCGCTGATTCATTAACATGTTTAAGTTGGTTCCCTACTAAGTTGATTTTTTTATATTACTGAATTCCATTATGTTGTCTGAACACTGTGATTTCAGCAGATTTTAGAGTCTTTGGTGATATTGGTCCTTTGCTCACTGAGTGAAAAACAGGACACAACCCACATGAGTCTAAACACGTTAACATACCATATAATGCAATTTGCACAATGGTCAATTATGGTATATTTTTTTTTACTTGTCTACCGAAAATACTAATTGCATCCTCCCCATCAGACAATGTTCCTCTCCAACACAGGTTCCTGTTTAATGATGCGCTGGAAGCCGAGGGCACTTAAGTCCAACGTCCTGAAACCCCCGTCCAGGATAAGCTCAGCAATGGCGCGCCCCACTGCCGGCGAGTGCTGTAGGCCATGCCCGCTGAAGCCTGTGGCAAGGAACATGTTGTTGACCAGCGGGTGGATGCCCACAATGGCATTTTGGTCAAAGGTGTTGTAGTCATAGAAACCGGCCCATGCACTCTTCACCTGAAAGGAGCAGGGCCAATCAGAATGAAGTAGCACAGAGTTATCCACTGACAACGGAAGAGGCATGTTGAAGTTCATTAGAGCATTTAATATAAAAAAAGAAAACAAGCATCTTATTGGACCAGAAAATATGGAACCACCCGGTATCTTTAGTCACAATCACAGCAGCAAGGAAAGTCGCAACCATAGACACCCGTATACTATTAATTGATTGTAACAGTACTTTACCTTGATTGTAACAGTACTTTACCTTGATTGTAACAGTACTTTACCTTGATTGTAACAGTACTTTACCTTGATTGTAACAGTACTTTACCTTGAGGCACTCAAAAGCAGGGACCCGTTTAGCCAAATGGGGCCAGATTTTGTCCTGGAAGAACTCTTGGTCCACCTCTAGGTTGTTGGTGTCTGGTTCCTCCCCCTGAAAGAATGAACAACATTTCATAAATCCTCTGGTGTGGTATGTACACGTTTGGTTAAAGCACCTAAGAAAGTACTGACAAATGTACAGATCAAATACTGATGCTGGCATGATTTAGAAAAATGTGTTCTATCCCTGGGCAAAGCAGTTAACCAAAAGTGTTCCCGAGTTTTGCTGTAAAACTCTACTTTATTTACTTTACATTTTTTTCAAATAATACATTATCTAGTATAATACGTTTAATTGTGTTGTTCATCTACTTTTATGATGTTTTTGGTCATAGTTATGCAGAAATATAGAAAATCCTAAAAGGATCACAAACCTTCAAGCACCACTGTAAGTGTATAATAAAGTTTGTGACCTTGGTTGTTGCCAGGTTCTAAGGAGTGCAGGGTTCTAACATTGGTGTAAATCCAGCCTACTGTTCTTTCAGAACAATATCCTCCCAACTTCCTGGTCATTAATGCACAGAAGTAAACATAACAGTAGTAGTCAAACGTTTGGACATACCTACTCAATAAAATTTTTACCTTTTCTACATTTTAGTTTCGATGTCTTCACTATTATTCAATGAAATAACTAAAGGAATTATGTAGAAACCAGCCGCGGTCAGTGCATCTTAATTGGGGACGGCGAGCTTGCATTACTGTCTGGACTGGGGGAAACGGAACAGTATCACACAATGGGTTTCACACACCGATCCATTAACTCTGGTCCCGAACATAATGCGAGCCCCAATTAAGATCCACCGATTGCAGGTGGTAGAAACCAAATTAGTGTTACATCAAAATGTATATTTTAGATTTGTCAAAGTAGAACCGTGCTTTGTTCTCTTGGTTTTCTGTTCAACACTTGCCTGGTACTGGATATTTAACTGATACAAATTCAGAAGACTAAACCAAGAAAGGGAATCACTCACCCAAAAACCATATTGACAATTTTTATTTATCCATTATTGATCTTAATGCGGCTTGTTCCACTTCATGCCTACTGAATGTTTATTGAACCAGTTTATGTCAGGATTATCCAAATTCAGAGTTTTATTCTCTCCTAAAATGATCTGCAATAAATAAAAATGACACCAGTCATACCTCCTCTGGCGACATTCCAGTGATGTAGTTTCCCCCAAGTCCTTCCCGTCTGATGTACATTCCAGAGTAGTCTATGATGAAGGGAGTGTCTAGCCCTGGTCCGTCTGGACAATGGACTACATAGATGAATCTAACCACAACACACAATAAATACACTCATATCACACATCACCAAAAACACACTGCTTGTGTATCATGTTTCCACTCATATCCACAGAAATGTTGTGGTTCTCTGTGAAACAGGTTGTTATTAAACCATTTTAGATGTTAACTATCAGTATATGCAGCTTTCACTTTGTTATATCACTGAGACAAGCTAATAGGGAAGTTGCTTTAATGTTTGTTAGCCCACAGAAGCACTAGCCAGAATATCCTCTTTCCCTAATCTAATTGGCCACTCCCATAGAATTGTGGTTACTAAGGCCGTCTTAGAATGGTCAATCCACCACGGTAACCTGTGATGTGCACAATAAAATGAGGGTGAAAGTCAAATTATTACTACATGCAAAGGACGTAGACAATGCATTCACTCAAGTGCCTCCATTCATTTTACCTTTTCCTAGGTTCCACAGGTAGTGAGACACTAGCCATACTGTCTTTAGGGCCCAAGCCAATGCCCACCATCTCTGCCACCTTGCCAGAGTTGGCCCCTGCCGCGTTCACCACGATGGCACATTCCACAGGCTGGTACTCCAGACTGTTGGGCATCTGGACCTGCTCCGCAGACACCAGAGACAGACAATAAGGAACAGATCAGAGTTTATCCTCCATCAACAGGGCAACCGTGCAAAACAACAACCACATTCTCGAGTTATAAATATATAATAACACTGCTGTAAGGATGTGATTGCATATTTAGATGTGGTTATTCGATCTTTATTTCTACTGGCATAATGGACAATACTTTTAACACTGACAAATTATCTTTCAGGATGTTAAATAAATATATATACAATATAAATTTACAAAAACAATTTTCGTCTGTGTAAAACATTATTCTGCCCTAGCATCTATAGCTGGTGTTGGGAATAAATAAGTTAGTGGTGTTTCTTGTAAAATTTAAACAGGTTATTTTTGTTGTTGTTTTTTACACTTCCTTAGAGAACTGCTTGAACTTTGAAGGTTTTATTGGCTTTCTCGCATGTACGGCCTACATTCTCTCTCAGCACTTCTAAGATTAACATCTGCCCCTTGATTTAGCCATTCCTTTAGCCTCCATTTCTTACTTCTGAGCAATTCCTTTGTCCATTTTGCTGAGATTTTTTGGACCATTGTCCTTTTCCAAGATCCATTTTTGGTTCAGAAGTTTCCATAACCCTTGTGAAATGCAGTGATGGGCAGTAGCGTCGCTATAAGTAGCGCCGTTACTAGTTTAATTACATTTTTCAGTAGCGTGATCGTAGCGTCACTGTTTTCTGAATCAAATAGCTTTACAGTAATGAAGCTAATTTATTGATCAAGTAGTGCGGTAGCGTCCACGCAAGCTACATTTTCACGAGTATTTCTGAAGCTCAACTCTGAAAATAC
>JACXGM010027150.1:0-14600 GCA_016801145.1 Umbra pygmaea | reverse complement strand
CACACACACACACACACACACACACACACACACACACACACACACACACACACACACATTCAAACACAAATGCTCCCTTTATCATATGATAGGCACAGGTGCTTGTGATTACCCAGAAACGAAAACTGTTGACCATCTTACCAGTCATTAGCCGATGACTATTAGCTTGTCTGTAGACAGAGGCAAAGGTAAAGTATGGAAGAACAAACGTTCCCTGTTGTGCCCACAGGCACTTCTACAAAAGAAAGGGAGTGAACATTTCTTCAGTTTTGCATTTCTGCGTACCTCTAAACATCTCTTCAGAAATCAAACAAACCACAGTCACCCAAACGCATCTATTTTGGTCATGAGTTTACTATCTCTGAGGGGCAATTCTAAGCATAGACTTGGAGCTAACATACAGTGTCTCACTACTAGAGAGATTGTTGTAAGTTGCCACAAAAAACACTCTATATACACTATAGGTAAATGTATTTTACCAGCAACCAGGAGTATAAGAGATGTTTATTCAACAGGGATTGTAAGCATTGGATGAGGAAAAGCTTAGGTAGAAAGAGAAACAGAGGCAGGTAGCGTAACTGAGCCCTATAACGGACGCTATTTTCAGGTTTTGGCAATGTAAACAAACCCTGCAAGTATTTTTCTCCAATAAAATGAAATGACATGCTTAATTAAGGAGCAAGTAAGGGTTGTAAATAGATATATTTAGTTTTCGAATAAAAACTGCCCTGATTTTTTTAGACAAATGACCGACGAAGGGTGGCATTCAGTAAACCAGTGCCATTTTCTATTCCAGTTAATTCCTAATGTATTCACAGCTAGAATTTCCTCAGGTGAATGATGAAAGTATGGACATATGGGAAATCATGGGACTCAGTACCCATTATTTAGAGACTTTTGCCATACCCTGAATAATTATTTTGGGCACCATTTGAAGGAAAAATATTTCTGTGTTTCCGGTGAATTCCCCATAACAAACAATGGCATGACAAACAACACGGAAACTGATCAGTTTGGCTTTGATAAAACAATACCGTTTGCCCTCAGTCACTGTACACAAGTTGGCAAGCTGGGAAATATAGTGGATGTCAGATCTGAACCCACAAATGCCCGGAAGACAGTGGATGTCTTCTTGAGAAATCGTCGCCCAAATAATGTTTTGTTAACGGTTAAACCTGATTGGGTTTGTTTGTTATTGGACCCTCTAAAATTAATTTAATATGTATAAAGTCAGGGGATATACTGTTTTGATATTCTGGCCTAGTGGATAGCACTGTGGCCTCACCGCAAGAAGGTTCTGGGTTCAAACACCGGTCATCCTGGGCCTTTCTGTGTGGAGTTTGCATGTTCTCCCCATGTCTGTGTGGGTTTCCTCCAGGTGCTCCGGTATCCCCCACCATCAAAAACATGCAGGTTAGTTTTAAGACTACAGATGGAAATTAGCATCTATGCTATAATCTGGCTCATTTACAGTCTGTACAGAAGCGTAAGATTGTTCATTATTGTGCACTGTATTGTGCATTATTGTGCACTGATTGAAGGCATTAAATATATATTAAAAGCAGCATCACAAAGTAGGCGTGGCCGGAATAGGACACTGGCCGATATAGGGCTCAGACACCCTACAGTACATGGGGATAGTAATTGCTCCACCTTAATGCGTTGTATTGGTACTATTCTGACAGCCCTGATGAGATTGAAGGCATTGTTACTTAGTAATGGTTTAAAGTGAATGTGTTAAATGGAATCCAACTTTAAAAATATTTAGATGCAATAACTCATGTTATTGGGTAACATTTTGGAATTCCTTTTGGGATTTTAGCAACATAGAAAACAAATTGTGCCTTCAGCTTAAAATCGATCTGTCCATGTTACCTATAATGGCACATGGTATAAAAATGCTAATATCAGGGATATTTGTTTGGTGCTTGAAATGTTAATACCCACTACATTAGAAAAACAAAAATGCTCAAACCTGTGTAGGAACGTATTGATGGATTTCTAAATTACTAGGCCTAAAGCTAACTAAGCTAAAGCTAGTTCTGTCTAAAATGTGTTGAATATTGCACTGTATTTGTATTTGCACTAGAATGTCTACAGCAGGTGTGCATGTTAGGTTGGATGCTGCTATTATGGCTAATAATGAACACACTGTAACCACTGAACATTTACTAATGAATGCTGGTGACCTACACCCAGCCACAACACACAAACATATCCACATACCCACACACAGACATATCCACACACCCCCACACAAACACATCCACTAGGACACACACACATTGCACACACACAAACACACTGGCCAAGCTGCTACCAGGCTGTCAAGCCCAGAAATAATTAGGCATCAAAATGAGTTTGCTTCATTTTTATTTTTATTTTATTCATGTCATGAAACTCTGGAGACAGCATAATACAGTTAAAATGCTCTCATCATGAATTTTCATTACACCATTACATGGGTACATTACCAGAGCAGAGAACTGAGAGCTACCACAGGGGTATAACACACACACACACAGTGTAGTCACCATTTTTACATCACAGACATAGACCTTCCTGGCAAAACAACCCTTTGACTTCCTTCAAAGGGATACTGACCTATAGCTAGTATCAACACCTATCTTTTCATCATGCCTGTTTTTATATTATAATACACTAATAAACTTGAATCGCTTTTAAAGCAATAACACCTATTTCTTGATGTATATGGAGCCTTATGTGTGTGGTTTGCGAGAGCAGCAGGTTTTCTCTTGGTTTATATAAACAATAACAGTTTATTCAAGTTGCCAGGATGATGATAATTACCTTCAGAATCGGCCATTAGGGGCATTAGTGAGTGATATTACTACAAAGGATGCTAAGGCTTGCTAAAGTGTGGATTTAGATCTAGTCATCACATGCAGAGGAATGCAGATGTAGTTCCATGTTCAGTGAAAATTGTTTGCCATGGCTCTAGACAATGCAGTATGTAAAAATGTATCATACTGTAGTTGTTAAAGGTATTGGACACAGATAGCAGATGGGAATAAGCAGCACTCTCCGGCTCGTAAAGACACAATTCTAATCTCAGGGGAATAAATAAACTCTTTTACAGAAATCTATCGCACCAAATTTCTTGTGATATGTATGTTCTTTAGGGTTATAATACAATGCGTCACCAAGAAATATTATTATATGCTCAGCCACCATCCAGACTACCATGCCCTACCAAAAACCCACTTGATTTAGTGCATGCCCCCTGAGAACTCTTTCAATCCCAATGCAAAACATTAATATTTCTTGTGTTATTAGGGCCCTACATTACCAATCTTATAAAAAAATGTCAAACCATAAACTAGGTTAGTAAAGCTCAGGACCTGAGACAAGAAGATAAAAATGCCTGTTTCCTTTTGAACAGAAAATATTTACTTTCCTGGAGTTCAACTACCATGGTAAAACGTAACTCTGTCCCTCTACAGGGATGCCTGTTTTGAATGGGTTCAATATTTTTCCTAAACATAACAACTATATATGTTTTAAACCTCACATTTTATGTGTAATATATGTATAACTGCATCATCTGTAAATAAAGTTCCTATCATGCCTTATTCCACACACAGCTCTAACTCCATCTAATGACCAAAAACAATAAGTTGGCCGACAGAGAGGAGGATGGTTGGGGTGGTGCAAGATTAATAACCTCTTCCTTCCTAAGAGCTGATGGTGGACGACAACAGGAGCAAGGCTGAGCACACCCTGATCCTCATCAGTTACTTGGGATCCACATCTTTGAGAGGCTACACTGAACACTCCATACAACCACTGTGGTGAGGAAGCAAGGCAGCAATTACAGGAAGGTGAAGAGTGCCCTCAGTGTTCTACAGGGGTACCATCAAGAGTACACTGACAGGCTGCACCACAGCCTGGTACGGCAACTCAAAGGTGTCTGGTCACATCGCTCTGCAGAGTGTAATACATGCCAAACATGCCATCAGGTCCTCCCTGCCTACCCTTGAAGGCACCTAGAACACCAGGTGTACAAGAAGGCAAAAAAGATCATTGATTACACAAGCCATTCGAACTACATCCTGATTCAGCCATTGAGATTGTCAGTACAGCATGCTGTCAAAAAAATCCAGATATGCCCATGGCTTCGTCCCCCAGGCCATCATGCTGTTAACCAGGCTGGACCCACCCAGACTCACCCATAGATTAATGGTTGGTTGAGAAAATTCAACTGCAACTTGATCATCAAACAGTATCATTCAGTGGTTCATTGTGTACATGTACATGCCTGAATCAGCCCTAAATCACATGAAATACGTTCTGAGGGAACTATTTTGTAAAACCGAAATATGTGAAATATGAACGTATGAGAGGGTCAATTACGTTTGTAGGGAACTAAATTGAACAGTCGAATAACGTTAAATATGAACATATGAAGATCATGACGTAGCATGTAAATTGCGTCGTTTTTGCTAGGGTGGAGGTCAGGGATGGTGGACGGGCGTATAAATCCGCAACTTCCATGCCAGTGTTTGCGAGTTCAAATCCAGAACGGCACTTTGTGTGTGTTTTGTTCTACATTGCTTGCGTCATGCAGACACGCGATTATCGGTTTTTGTAATGTTAACCCTAACCTTAATTCTAACCTTAACCTCAGTAACGTCATATCTAACCTTAACCGTTAGTAAACTCATGCCTAACCTTAACCGTTAGTATCCTCCTACCTAACCTTAACTGTTAACGTTGCAATATAATTTTGAACGCTATGGAATGTGTGGAATGTTCTCGCACAAATCCGCTAAACGAAATGTACCGGAGCAACTTAATTGAAGTACAAATATAGCCTAATAATGAAACGTGCAGTTCAAACGTAAAAAAAACTAAATATGTTGGCATATAACGTAATTCAGGTTTTTAAAATAGTTCCTGAGAACGTAATTTGGGAGAAATTCTGAAATGTACGGTTGGCCTGAATCGGTAACCCCCCCCCCCTTTGAAGTGTTTTCAAAACATCAGAATTTGAAGTGCCCTTGCAAGACTTTTATTGGTGTAGGGTCAAATTCTCAAGTGCATATTTTCTCCCTTTGACCCAGCTTTCACCTCCCGTGAACCTGACATTCCTCTCTGCAAAGTGTCTGATACTGAAAGATTGCATTCATGCCTACCTAAGTAACATCATATGCTTCACATCAGAGTATGCTCTGGGTAACTGGGTTCCCACTGTAATACAGCCTCCCCAGCTTCACACTGCATTTAACTCTGTGGACTCAAAAAGACACAAGTTGCGTGCAAGCCAAGACACTGTGTTACTGCATCTATGTTACCTTCATTTTCATGTAATCCTCAAATTCCTAAAAACACATGCCAATGTTAAATGTATAGGTTTTTTCTTTGCCCTGTGTGTATATGTGTGTGTGTGTGTGTGTTTTACATTATTTATATTCCGTTGCAATCAAAATTACTCAACCCCCATTTAAAAGCAGGTTTAATTTTTATAAATGTACAGACAGTCAGCTATTTGCAATGAACAAATCAAACAAAAGCAATTGAAATAGCTCAACACAATGACTGCTTCAATTGTCAAAAGACAATTCCCTGTAGGTCAGAACACATCCCATCAAGAAATGAGTGTGCGTGTGAGATCCTGTGTATGTGTGAGAAACACAAGCCACAGTATGGCATTGATGATGTAACATTTTTATCACCCAGTAAAATGAGTTTCATACTACTACTCAGCTCATGCTCAATTGCCCAGCATCCCTTGAGGTTAGCAGTGTAAACTCAGATCAGCTGGGCTTGATTGATTTCAACATCCCTGTTAAACCCCAAATAGGTATACTTACTCACAAACAAATGCACACATATACTGTATGCACTATGCAGTATACAGACAAAATAGAAACAGATAAAAACTGTGGTCAGAAATGTCGCAATGCATTGATTGCAGTATCACAATCTTTCTCTAAAATGTGTCTTTCGTCCAGGGAAGAAAATAAATGAGGTGGGATTTTTAGGGTGACACTGATAAACATTCGTTTTTTACTGTTAAGTTTAGACATTGTTATGTGCCAGTCAAACTGAACCTTAATTCCCTCAAGTGTGGCGTTTGTGTATTTATTCTAAGCAGTTAAAATAGGTTGAACTGTTAGTGAAGGGAATTGATGCTAAATGCATTTTATCAACTGTAGTTAAAATGTAAGATATGCATATCTATCTAGTGATTCAGAACGTATTGCTAGCCACCTAAATTTAATCTGCATTATTTGCTACTACTAAAATAATTTCAATTGTGTCACAGTGACCAGGGTTCAAATCCTGATTGCAGCCTGTCTGACAATGCTTGAGAGGTCTGTTAGGGGCAGCAGAAATTGGCAGGGCGCTGCTCAGTGTATATTTGTAAGTACTCTGACATAATTACCTTGTCATGTTGCTCAAGTTAGACTACTTGTGTGTATGACAGGAGCTTATGAATTCAATGGTAACGTTGACAAATAAGTTATACTCCCATATACACTGACGGCCAAAAGTTTGAAATAATCCAGGAATTATGAACATGTGTTTTGATAGAAATTGATACCTTCATTCACCAAAGGTGGCATGACATTGATAAGAAATTATTGTCAAAACATGATTAACAGATGAGCTAAAATACTTCATTATTAGGGCACTGCAATAGTGGCTGCTGCTTTGCTATTCCATGTATGTGAAAAATTACACTAGGGGCCAAAAGTTTGGAAATAATAATTATTAAAATACATTTATCCAAGATATTACCAATGTTGCAAATGTCTAACCCTTTTGGAAATTAATAACTTATAATTAATTATTCACGTACAATGGAAAAGACAAACCTTTCGGCAGCCATTAATTCAGTGTCCTAATGTTGAATCTTTTAACTCATCTTTAAACATGTTTTGATGGTAATTATTTATCAATGTAATGCCACCTTGTGGAATGAAGTTATCAATTTCTACCATCCACCATCCCTTACCCCCGCCCTTGGAAACATTAGGCTATTTAACACTGAGTACTGTCATGATCAGTGATAGTGCTTCATACAGTCATATTTCACGTTATTGCCCTTTTCAGATGTTCACATTATAACAGAACTTAATAGTAAGACGATTCTAATGTTTAAAGGTGTGAATCAGCAAAAGTCTGTGCTGGAAAAAGAATCATAAAAATAAACATAAAACATTTTCACAAAGACTTGTAACCTACATATCTGAAAGCTGTTTCTGATACAATAAACACATTCATATATTTGCAATATATTTGAAAATACAGAAGTGTGATCATTGCCTTCATCAGTTAGATTGTAAAGACATTCCCCGCCTTTCTTTCTTCAATTTATTTTCACAATATTGTGTAAATATAATGAGATAAAGAGAAAGCATTATTTGTTATTATGTAGTTTGGTCTGTTAAACATCAATACTGACTCAGTGTGTATACACTGAAGATCCTATGGCAGTTATGAGTGTCACACCAGTGTCCTGACCAAATTTCCAATCTGGTCTTCATTCCATCAGGGCAACCTACTGTAATCATCCCCAGCTTTCAACTCATACGTTGCAGTCACATGATTACCAAGGATACCTGGCGGGCAAGAAACACAGAGAAACAGATTTCTTCATAATCAAAACAAAGCTGAGTGTTACTAGTTAGCTAGCTACCCGCTAACGTTTACTAATATTTGCTAACCTTTTCCGTCATGTGATGAAGTCTTCATTTGAATATGTACACCCTGCCTATGCTAAAATGTCTCAACTTACACCAACCACTATGAAATTGTCCCTGTTGTCAGTGATTACATAGCTGACATGGTCTTATTAAAGCTCAAACATTAACTAAACCCATGTAGAAAGACTAATAAAGTGTCCAACGTATGATTTTAACAATGTGTGTGTATGTCAGTCACTGCTCTATCATATAAGATTACATTTGTGTGTGTGTGTGTGTTGTTGTTTAGAATAACCACACTGATAAAACTATGGTAAGGGTACATGAATTATCATGAATTCATGCATTCATTATTTGATGTATGTATTATTATGCATTATTCTGGAATATCATTTTCAACTTAAAACACCAACTTTCATATGGTAAAACTGGCGATGTCCTGGCAAGATCCTTGATTAGGCTTACTAGGTTTTCGTTGCTAGGAGAATGATGTTCTTGCCCACCAGCCAGTAGTTGTGATGTCACGTGCAAAGTTTCAATAGGCTCATTTATCCCTACTACTCCCCCTGTAACTGTTCTCTAGGTCATTGCTAAAAAATGTTATATGTCAAGCAATTTTAGGAGCTAGGCTAGCTATATTAGTGGCCAGGAGTTTGTGCTGTTCATGGCATTTCTGACTATAATTTGTTCCCCACCACGGGCGGGGCAAATTGGTACAGCACAGCCAAAGGTAAGCGAGCAGAAATGTCATACTAACGTACCTTGCCACGTCGCTCACCAGTGACTCCTTGTGTGCAGATCTGGCATCTGTGAGTTCAATTGCGGAAGTATAGTTGTTGAATGTGTAATTCGTCCATGCATATTCTACCTAAAGGCCAACTGACTAAATGTGCAAAAAGCAGTGCAATAAGAACCGGAATGCGCTTCAAGGATATGAGGCACTCCACCATGTTATGCTATTAAGCGACATATTATAAATTGTGCAGATTTTTGTTGCTGCAAAAAAGACACAACTTTATTCTAACGTAGTTGTAGGGATGTACACAGTAGTAAAAGGAGACAAATGTGAAGGCAACAAAGGAAAAGGTGTTTAATTCCAAAACCAAACAAAAAAGGACCTTTATGGGTCAAAAATACTCTGTATGTAGTTTAAGTATAACAGAACTATACAACATACATCCATGCACAATGAAACAATGACCAGCAGCTAATGAAAAAAACATAGGAACTTAAATACAGATGATAATGACTGAAAGATATCCGGTGTGACTCCACTTATGCATTGGGATTGGCATGATGTTTAAGCTGAGGATAAATACCCAATATTGTGCCTGGATCTCTGCATGTCTTCCCTACTTCCTGTCTTTTTATCTGTCTGCATGTCCACTGTTCATCCATCCGTTCTTCTGTCTGTTAGCTAGCATCCGCTCTCCTGGCGTATTTTATTGATTCTTATGAATAGACTCTTGACTAGGAGCATGACCCCATTAGATCATCCTATCTAAAGCCAGTCATGAGACCCATACAGGATCCCAGGGGACAGGCCAAGACCCGTCAACCATAATCACTCTGGTGGGTGGGGTGGGGTCTAGAGAGGGAGAATGAAGCAGAGCAGTGGGAGAGGGAAGGAAAGAAAAAATTTCAGGGCTAAGAAAGAGAGTAAAGGAAACAGGAAGTTCGGAGGAAGAGAGAGGGTGTGAACATGAGAGATATAAGGGGAGTTGGATGGTAGGTAAAGGTGGATCAAAATATGGAGATCCCCATCTACTTGGTAAGATCATAACACCTGTAACACCAGGGATGTATGTCCCACAGAAAAAAATTGCCAAAAAGTATCACAAATTAAACCAATTAATTAGGTTGGACAAGTCTACAAAAAATACACATCAATATAAACAAATTTCGCATAAATAATCTATCCATGAAGAATGGCCATCCATGGTCACGCATGCAGATGAGCTTTCCTGACAGTTACTCTTTGACTGTGCAAACACACATTTTCATCAGCATTCTGTGTGGCTGGTTTCAGACAATACTACAGGTGAAGATGTCAGTCATGTTCTGAGCTGGCTTCATTACATATGTTCTGGTAATTTATCTGAAGCCAATTTGCAAGTGGCATAGTGTAGAGGCAAAAGCTGTGGTGGACATTCCTGCAGTCAGACAATTACACACTACTTCAAACCTTTTGTAAGAAAACTGTAGAATTTACATAGTATGTGGCATTTCTGTCATTAGCTAAATTAGCACTTTTGTAAGGATCATGTTGTAACTTCTTGTTATGAGACTGAAGTGGATGGATTATCTTGGCAAAGGAGAAATGTTCAGCTACAGGAATGTCAAAAAAATTTCAAGAAAGTACACTTTTTGTGTGTATGGGATGCTTTATTTCAACTCGTGAAACATGGAATGAGCACTTAACGTGTTTCATATTAGTAAATACGAAATGATTGTGTGAATTCTGCTGGTTTGTGTTCGGGAGGTCTGAAACTACCTGAAAATATTCAATAAGTAATGCTTTTTTGAGGACCTCTGAGTGGTGCAATTCTCAACATTAGTTGAAATCCTGGTCACGGCATACCCACATCGCCGAAGTTTCCAGCATAGGGCAGTAGGTTCATTTTGTGGATGTGTGGTTGTCGGACAGGGCTGCCTTGTCAAGTATCATGCATTTCTAACGTTTTTTAGTGGTGGTTGGCAGTGTTGTCATACTAATCAATGTCTTGGAGGATACATATATTGATCTTTGACTATACCACAACTGCTGTGGATTTATGGCAAGGCCATCATTGGACATTGCGATTTTGAGAGAAGAAATTGAGGTAAAATATGGGTTTGAAAAATGCGATTGTCTTTAGTTTTCCATTTAAAATTATTTATTTTCTACATTGTGACATAAACAAATGTGCTGTGTGTGCAGGCTGAAGGCAAACATGTGGTTGTGGGAAAACAGAGTTAGATTCACAGGAGATGGGTTGATTAAAAGTGAGTTGATTAAACCCTGTCATTAAATGTTCCTCCTCTTCCACCCTTGTCTTCACCATTCCTCCCCCCACTTCTCCCCAGGCCATTGCTGTAAATGAGAATATGTTCTCAGTCAACTTGCCTGGTAAAATACATACTGTAAAGGTGAAATAATAGAGAACAAAAATAAATCTCCTGTGTGGTTCATGACATACATCAGAGTGCTAAGTTATCAGAACTGCAATGTTAACACTGTTTTTTGGTGCTACAATGCATTAAAGTGTCCATCCATCACACAGGTAATAAGTGTAGCACCATGCTATGGTAGTTTACATTTGAAATCATTAGTCATTTAGCCGACGCTTTTGTCCAGAGCAACTTACAGTGAATATCGGGACATCCCCCTGGAGCAACGTAGTGTAAGGTGCCTTGCTCAAGGAAACAACGACAACCTTCTGACTACAAGTCTGACACCTTAACCACTAAGCCATCTGACGCTCCACTGAAGTAGTCTGTCACACAACCCTTTAGGGCAGCTGGATGACACACAGGGCATAATGTTTATTATTGTTATTAATCCAGATATCCCTTCAGTTGTGAATTGCTCACTGGTCACGTACACATATACTGTATATCGATACTGTAGACACCCACACATACACACAGAAAACACTTCACTTAGGGGCTGCTTGCTGAAATGTAATGGATCTGAATATAATAATAATTCACTTTTTGATTAATTTACACGTTCTAACTGTCTGTGCCCTTCGCCTCCAGATAATTCCATCAGAAGGCGGTAGCTGTGCGTGTTCACAGCTCAACCCACACAGAGGGTTATGAAAGGCGTATGTTTGCTTCCGTGTGTGCAAGCGTGGGGTGAAATGACCTGAGTACCCTATTATCAATCCTATCTCTTCTAAACCCCTCATTACCACTATCGCTCCATAGGAATTCAAGCAGTATCACTTGTTTTTATTGAATTCACACTCTTCTCTCGCTCTCTTCTCTGCCTTGCTCTCTGTCTCTGTCATTCAGTGCTGAAACATAGTGGAATAAAAATACCTTCCCACTCGTTTCATTTTCAAACCACTATTTAAACAGCAGATGTCTGGCTCAGTGGAGTACAGGAGAAGAAAGCGGCTCAGCGCTCCACTAATAAAGCCTTTCATAGTTTTGTGAGGTGGAACAGACCACCGGAATGCATTACTTTAATTACCTGGTTGTGCTTTCAGCTCTCGCTTACTCACACGTCTCTATTGTCTTTGCACTCTCTGTTTCAGGCTCTCTCCCTTACTCCATTTGTCTCTCGCTGTCCACCTCTCACTCCCTCTCTATGTATGTATCTCTCCCTCTGTCAATCTCTCTCTCTTGTTCTCCTGGTTCTAACTTTACCTTACATACACAATGACTAGCAAGACTACTGCTGATTGGATGCCTTACAGACAAACGGAAAACCAAAGCTACCATTAGTGCTAACAGGACACCTTTGGACCGGATTACAGGTCGAAGAACCATAACAAATTTCTTAAAATGGAGTTCATCTTACTGTTGATGGCTGATTGGCGCTCATTCTCTCCTCATGAGCATACCCACACACACACAGTGTGTTAGTCACTACATGTCCACACACCAGTAAAGTCTGATCCAGATGTCAAACATAATACATCCATTTCACTGTACACTTTCGTCCTTCTTATAAGCTGTTTTTGAGCTAAGGTTCATCTGGGAGGAACTTCTGCTTATGACGTTCCCCCAGATACCCTGCACTGATAGCGGGTGGGGGCATCTGGGTTTACCACTACCTGCTCTCTCTTTCCCCCTTGCAGCCTTTTGACAGAGGCGACATCGTCAACCCCCCCTCATTGAAAAAGCTAGAAGCCCCTTCCAATAAGAAAGGTTAGCGGCGTTCGGCACAGCGAAGGTGATAGAATCCCTTTGTTGAGTGTGCTCTCCATCACTTGCCTTGTCTGGCCCACAGACACACACAGCTCCCTGATAGGCCTTCTTAATCTGACAGCTTCATACATCACAAAGAAGAAAAACAGCCATCACTTCAAAGTGGTGCGAAAGGAGGGGAAGCAGCGGCGTTGTGTGTGTGTGACGCAACGTATCTGCCCTGCCATCTTTGTTATCTTAGTATCTCTATACTCTGTCTGACATGCAGCGTGCCGGGAACCTTTGAAAGCTGGATCCAGCTGGCTAGGGGGAAACCTGCTGAGGGAACTCCCCCCCTGGACTGACGTTGTAATGTGTGTAACCTCTGCTAAAGACAGAGGATGAGTGACATGTGGAGAGTACATGACAGCTTGTTTAAGTGAGGGTGTGTTTTATATGTTTGTGTTGTGGATGGGATGACGGTGGCAGTGATGGGGTGATGGAGGGGGAGATGGGACATGGCAGCTGCTCTCTGCTGGGTGTCTGGGTTATAAAGACTGGTTCGTATCAAAGCAGCTCTCTTGTAATGGGCTGCCTATCAAAGTATATTGATCTTTAATATGTTATTAATATGTTTGTCTACATTTAGGTTGAGAGAGAGAGAGAGAGAGAGAGAGAGAGAGAGAGAGAGAGAAAAAAAATTATGATAGCAGCTGTTTGGTGTTCTATTTACTGATCGAAAGGATGGTCTGCTTCAAGTGTTTAAACTTAGGCATGAACATTTTTACCTAAGTAAAGGTCATCATAAAAAGTGCAATGTCTTTCAAAGTCTGTAAGTGATTACATAATTCGCTGCATGAAAACTGATTTTAAATAGTGAACTGACTGAACGACTGACAGAAAAATTACAGAAAGACAGAGAGATTGATAGATACTGTAGAACAATAGACACACAGACAGACAGGCAAGTAGATGGACCAAAGGTTTGTTCAGACCACCAGAGAGCCTAGGTAGATATTAGTTATGTTGGTCACATGTGACCTGCATATTCCAGATGTTTTTGCCAGATGCAGATATGCCAGTCATCTCGAGGCACAAACACATGGCCTGAATACAAAAGATACAACGATCACACTGTGAATGACTCGTTTCAAACGGAAGTCTAACATTGGCCTACTTTAATGTTGGCATGCCTCAGGGTCTATCATTGAAATAAGTGGTTTTAGTAACTAGTAAGTCACAGTCGCTACCTTCATTTTTCATCTTCTTAATGCATGATCTGATATACACGATTGATTCTGGAGGAATATCTTAAATTATGGGTTTGCAGCAGTTCAACTGTCAAACTACACTAGAACCCTTGTGTTTATGCCAACAACTGTACGTTTTGTACATGTGAGCAAGCTCTTAAGCATTTGAAAGTGGTTGAAACTTTCATTTTGATATCATGTTTGTCAGTCCTCACAGAGGGATCCCCTAAGGTCTGTCCGGCTCCTCAATCAATGGAGATAGAGAAGGGGGCAATAGAACAAGGGTAAGGAAAGAAAGACAAAGGTAGCCAAAAGATTGGAGACGGGAGAGAGAGGGTGATTATAATTACAGATTTGAGCAGCCTGTGCTTTAGCATAACCTCCTCATTACTGTGTTAGAAAATGTGTGCGTGTGACTGCCTGTGCATGTGATTGGGTGAATGCAAACACTCCTGCCAGGCCTTCGTCCCCACTAACCCTGCCACCACTATCCCAGCCCTTACTCATACTGAATGCACAGAACCCCACACACAAGTGTTCCATTTAGGATTTAAGCACACGAAAACCTGTTATTTCAATTGACCTTTGTCACATCAAGCTGTCAATGATCTCAGCCCTGCACTTTACATTCACCATTACCAGGCTAGGCTATATGGTAATAACCATTTGTTTTAGAATATGGCCTTTAGGTAAAAGAGAGAGGTGAGATAAACGCAAATGATGTGGGTAGGTATTTAGCTCCAGTGTGTTTGGAGGATCATCTCTGCTTGAGAGACTGCCAGCAGCACTTATGGTAATGGTCAGAGGCCAAAAAAACAACCTGGTGAAACCTCAACAC
>JACXGM010027149.1:0-14604 GCA_016801145.1 Umbra pygmaea | reverse complement strand
GGAGTTTTTAAAAGCCTCAGGAATCTTTTGCAGGTGTTTAGAGTTAATTAGTTGATTCAGATGATTAGGTCAATAGCTCGTTTAGAGACCCTTTTCATGATATGCTAATTCTTTGAGATAGGAATTTTGGGTTTTCATGAGCTGTATGCCAAAATCATCAGTATTAAAACAATAAATGACCTGAAATATTTCAGTTGGTACGCAATGAATCTAAAATATATAAAAGTTTAATTTTTATCATTACATTTTGGAAAATAATTAACTTTATCACAATATGCTAATTTCTTGAGAAGGACCTGTATAAGGAGGCGCACACTCATCACACACTCAACACACACTCAACACACACTCAACACACACTCAACACACACTCAACACACACTCAACACACACTCAACACACACCTGTTGTCCCTGTGAAGACTGAAAGAGCTGGGTAACAGCAGAAAAATGTATAAGGAGGCGCACACTCAATACACACTCAACACACACTCAACACACACTCAACACGTACCTGTTGTCCCTGTGAAGACTGAAAGAGCTGGGCAACAGCAGCAAAGGCATCGGAGCTCTGAAGCGGAGGTGCCGCAGCCACGACAGAGTTAGATGCTACCGTGGTTACCGCCTCTTTTACCGGGGATGAGGGGGAACCTTCCAGGGCAGAGGATGAGAAAGAACAATGAGTTGCTCACACACACAAATTTGAGTGAAGTACTGATATATATATTTTTTCTCCATGCGTAACCTATAACCTACCTACGTAACAGGGCAGTACTAATATGTGTAGGAAAAAAATTAACTGCCAAAGATTTGAGAAGAAACAAACGTCAAGCTACCAGGAACCTAGTATCCTCCAGTGCTGTCATTTTCCAGAACTGCAACCTACCTGGAGTGCCCAGAAGTAGGCTTGCACGATTCGGAGAAAAATATGAATCACAATTTTTTATTTTTTTGCTTAGAATTCATATCACGAAGTGTAATGTTTATTGCACATATGAACCATGACAAACAAATCGGCAGTACCAAACAGATTTCTTTTTGCACCTATAGCACATTGCGCATCACCACAAGCCTGTAAACAGAGGCTTCAATGAATAAAGAAAAAAAAGTACATACTGGCCATTTAAATACAGTAGGCTACCAAAAATAGTGACATAACACATTTAACTAAATTTGGCCCTGATACAGGCTCTATTGAACTACTTGAACATGTCTGTGCAAAAATCGCAATTTTATAACGATTTGTCGTGCTGGCCTACCCAGAAGTACAAGGTGTTCAGTGCTCAGAGACATGGCCAAGGTAAGGTAGGCTGAAACCCGACCTCCACTGAACTAGACACAAGTTGAATCGTCAAGACTGAGCCAAGAAATATCTAAAGACGGATTATTCAAAGGTTTAACAGACAGATTAGATAGATGGACTCAAACTCAACTCCCAAACCCACTGCTAGTTTTTAGAAGACACCTTCTTTAAGCAGTGGTACAGGAAAGTCTGAATCTTTCAAGATGACCATGATTTTTATTCAAGACAATGCTCCATCACATGCATCGAAGTACTCCACCACATGGCTAGCCAGTAAAGGTCTTAAAGATGAAAGAATAACGACATGGACTCCGTCCTCATCTGACCTAAACCCTGTTGAGAACTTGTGGTCCCTTCTTAAACAGTTGATTTACAGTGAAGTAAAACAGCACACCTCTCTGAACAATGTCTGGGAGTCTGTGGGTGCTGCTGCACAAAAAGTTTATCATCAACAGTCTTCATGGAAGACTTATGACTGTTATTGAAAAAAAAGAAGTGTGGCTATATTGGTCACTGATTCTTTTTTTCAAATGTCAGATATGTTTATTAACAAGTGAGAGGAGAAACTTTGGTTACACTTTATTGGGAGAGTCCGAAATTCCATCTGTAGGTGCTCTACAGATAGTTGGTTGATGATATGACAATCAATAAACTATCAACAAACTATCTGTTAATATGTAACTAATTGTGTGGTTTAAGGGTAGGGGTACGTTTAAAATATGTTTTAGGGTAATGATTAAGGTTAGGGTTAACATTAGGGGGAATGGTTAAGGTTAGGATTAGGGTTAGGGTTAGTAGATAGTCTGTTAAAATGTTGTTGATAGTCTGCAGATAATCTGTAGAGCATCTACAGACACACTTTTTGGACTCTCAAAATAAAATGTTACCAAAACTTTTTGTTTTTCATTTAGTTGGATTATTATTCTGCACACTAATAGTTGACCAACAATTGCATACACAGATATTCTCAGAAGAAAGCCAAGACCTCACTTTTACTTTCCTAACTAATCAGGTTTGAGGTGTATTTACATTTTGAATTGACTGAGAACACTGTTGTTTTTCAATAAAAATATGTATCCTCAGGAATAAAACTTGCCTGATAATTGTGCACACAGTGTAAATCACACAAAGCTGTACCTTGGTCCGGCTCATCCATGTCAGTCAACGCAGCTGCAGCACCACTGGTTCCTGATGTGGCCATGTCCAGTAGAGGCTGAATGATATCAATATTAAAGACACCATTCTTCTGCCACAGGTTCAACACACGCACTATCTTACTCTGCAGAAAAAGAGGGGATGGCAGAATTTATGTGGTCGTCCAGACTTTTAAAGGTTCATTCATAGAAATTAAATCTATCGAAGCCTTTTTAAACTGTATTGCTTGGTCATTCGATTAGTGCAAAAAAAATGGCGACTGTCGTTAGTTGTCATGGTAACAACACACAAATCGATTTAATGCGGAAGTAGGCTGCTAGATCTTTGCAATGGAATGGTACACGTAAAAATGGCTGCTGCTCTGACCATTCTGATACATTTATTTGGATTGAAATGGTACTTCTAATCATTCAATTTCTATGGTCCTATTGGTAGAATTCTGCACCTTACAAACTATTTCCTGATATCTTTAAAATATGAAGAAGTGATTTACATAAGACAATGATTTCCTACATAATGCAGTCACTGAAAGGGAAAATATTTCTGGCTCAAAATTCTAAAAATTACACCTTTAAAGTACAGCAATGGTTTGTCTGTTCTAGGGTTGGGAATTGCTAGAAACCTCATGATACGATTTTATCACGATACTTGGGTGCCAAGAAGAAATGTATTGATCGAATCTCACAATTCTGCATCTATTGCAAATCAATATTGTGACTTCCTGCTTATTTTCTTAATTCGATAATGCTAAACAGTTAAATTATTAATCCAAAACACAATAGTCTGCCCAAAATATTTAATATTATAATAAAAGCATGGCAATCATTTACTTACAACTTTGCAAGTTGTATTACTAGATTTAAAATGTGTTTAATGTATATATCAAGATTACATTGACTGGGTAATCCAACCAAAACAGCACAGTCCTATGAGTTACATAAAAATAATACATGCAGTAAAATAAGGCAAATATATTACAGATATTACTCTGGCTTACTACGTAAAGTTTTACTTTAAAACACAATAACACAAAGTCATTATCAGCATGTGTTATAAATCTGTAAACTAACTTAAACTGCACTATCAGTATAAGCATCAGGCCATCCTTAAAAATGGGGTCGGTAGGTAGGTCTATTTTTTTCAAGATTCAATGTAAAAGAAAAAGAATTTGGTCATGGTGATTACTTAGGTATGAATTTAAACAAATTTGCATATCGTGACGTTCAACCCGTGCCTTCGGGCGCAACATTGTAAACCTCATTCTGATAGGAAATCTTTGTCAAAAAACCAATTTATTGGATTAATTCCAGCTGCCTTCATTAGAAAAAAAAATTTTAACAAGAAAAAAAGAAGCCACTAGATCTCAATGAGAGTGGATTTTCAGAGGGAAACGAATAAATTAAAATTACTTTGGAATTAACAAAATAACAGTTAATTGCATTAACATGCAATGTAATACCTATGAGAACATGTTAATGTGTTATATTTGGGATGTTTACATCCATAAAACAAATAGGTACGTCGTGGAATGTGTAGGAACCCTGTTAACATGACATCCCTTTAACCATTGCTCTGGCCAAACTATTTAATCTTAATTATTATTACATCTCAGATGTTCTCCCAGATTACGTTCTCAGGAAACTATTTTGAAAGCCTGAATTACGTTATATGCAAACTAGAGATTCTCATTTCGGGTAATTTTCCTGTCCGACAACTGCAACTCGTTATCTGATAAGATTATAAGATTGGCTTTAAATAAAAAAATGTATTGACGAGTGTCTGTAACCTGTTAAATATAGAAACAATTTTTTTCACGGATTTGTTTTAATCCGTAAACAGCATACAGAACAGATCAACAACAGCTGCCGGGTGCACCAGCTTTGCGTATAAGTTCACTCTGGTGCAAATTCCAAAATAACGATACGATGAAACTAGTTAGTTTCATACTAAAGCTGTGTCGATGTTTGGTTTCACCAAACTACACTGGCGTAAAGTCCATACCAACCAAAATATTGTCGCAGAAAATTTGTCGCAGACGTTTTCACTTTCTGTTGTCAATCAAAGGAAAGTAGCCTTGATGCAGTGTTTACCGAGTTGTCAAATTATAGAATGAAAACAGTCGGTGATAATCTGGAACAAGGTTGTTGCTTACAGGAGGCCTACTACAAATAAGGGCTATATTTCATTAACACAAAACAAAATGTTGATAACGCTTGCTATGCGTTATGTTACTAACTATACAATATCTGCCAAGCACACCCATTCCATTGAAATGACCATTACGGTCCTCTCTGAAAATAAAGTGCGTGTTGTCAATCACTGTGTGTGTTGTTTTTAAGGTAACAATATTTTGTCGGCTATAATGCATCAGGAGCATGATGAATTATAGCCGATAAAATATTATATGCTTCCCAATACGATAGCATTATACGTTTCTTTACATGAAAAA
This sequence comes from Umbra pygmaea, assembly GCA_016801145.1. Lineage (NCBI taxonomy): Eukaryota > Metazoa > Chordata > Actinopteri > Esociformes > Umbridae > Umbra > Umbra pygmaea. Next base: position 9,698 of record JACXGM010027149.1, on the reverse strand, counting down.
ATGTCTCGCTCAGCAAGTTACTCTGGCATCGAGTAATTCTGCTCATTAACTATGCCCTTGTAGCCAAGCTGCACAAATCACATCGGTATCTGATTTAGGCATGCCAGAAGCGTGTTAAACAGATGACGACAGCGCTGCAACCTCGAAGTCATTAGAAAACATTGTAAGATCGCTATGGATGAACACCAGTAGTTTAAAACGGCTTTGGCCACTACAATTAACAAGTTAGACTTGGCTTTTTGTCTAAAAGAGGAACAGAAGACGACACTCTAATCGTTCCTTTTTTAAAAAGGACGTTTTTGCTGTTTTGCCCGACCTGATACGGCAAGAGTTATCTACCAGTTAGCTCCGCCATAGGGGCTTAGCGAAAAACCACTTGTGATAGGTTGTAGTGTTATCCAATTGCCTTTTCCAGGCTACTATATATACGTAAAAAATAAAAAAACTTCTAAACCGATTAACTGATAGTATTAATCGGTCAAAAGTTTTACTTTCGGTTAACGGTTAAATGGTCAATATGAGCATTCCTAATGCAAACATATTAAAGGTGTTTTAAATTTCAGCTGCACGTTTTGCTATTAGGGTATATTTGTCCTTCTATGACGTTGCCCCTGCACATTCCGCTTAGCGGATTCATGAGAGAACATTCCATAGCGTTCAAAATTATATTCTAATGTTCATGGTTAAGGCCATGTGGTTACTGAGGTTAAGGTTAGTATTAGGGTTAACATTACAAAAAAATATATATAATATGCAACACGTTTGCATCACGCTGGAATGGAGAACCAAAAACACAAAGCTTCCATCTGGATTCGCAAACTCTGGGATGAAAGTCGGGAAAATATGGCATTTTAAATGTAACCTACGTTTACGATAGCTAGCTAACGGTAGACTACAGAGAAAGTGTGATATTTTTGCAATCCATTTCGGAGGATCAGAGGAAAAACATTTCAGTCAACACATTAAAGGAAAATTCTGGGCGATTTCAAAATGTAGCTTTGTTGTTTGGATATCTGGATTGCTGTCAGTAGCGAGAATAACTCAAACAATCTGTATTGCATACATTTAGGTCTGATATGTTAAAATTGTCAATTTGGAATAAAATGTTTTTTTTATTATGTTAGTCTTTTTATCCGATTCATTGGATAAATAAATCGACAGATTAATCGATTATCAAAATAATCTTAAGTTGCACCCTTATTGCTGATACAAACACCCAATTATTTATTAATATATAAATTAAAATCATGGAAATTGTCAGGGGTGCCTAAACTTTTGCATACAAATGTATGTTAAATTGGCTGTTTGTTACAAAGCATAATCATAACCATCATCCTCTTTAAGGTCTTACCCGTTCTTCAATAGGGCACAGACAAAGGTTCTCGAAGGTTCCTGTGATGTTCTTGGTAAACCGTGGTCCAAACACATCTTTGTCCACCCCGAACTGGTGACGGGACTGTCGAACTATAGAGTCCACTACGTACAGACCAGCCACCTTGAACTCTGGCTTACACTAGGGTAGGGAGTAAATGAGTAAATGATTAATTAATTGTTAGTCTTGAGGTTGAGAAAGAGCCTGCAGTAGCTCAGACCTTGTAAGGTCCTTCTGTGGGGATGAAAGGCATAAGATGTGTCTGTCATCGTTACCTTTTTAATAAACTTCTCAACTATCTGGACCACGTGCTTGTACAACTGGAAGAGAGGAAAAATGTCACCAGTTAACTACTGAACAGGTGTGACTGACACAATCACCTTCATAAACAAGACACCCACACTCACCTTCATAGCTTTGATGGCCGACTTTGTGATGGATATCATCTTAGCCCGAGATATCGGAGGCTTCATGTCCATCAAAGAGAATAGCTAAAGAAAAAAGCAAAGAGAATGTTTGAAAGATAAAGAGATTGGAGTGTTTGGGGAGTTGCGGGAGAAAATGTAAGATATAGAAAGAGACAGATACAAAGGAGAGAAGCGAATCAGGGAGTGTGATGCAATAGAGAATGACAGACGCCAAGTGGAAATGAAAAGTATATCCACAGCGGGAACTTAACTGTGGAATTGTAAGCATCAAGTTCTCATATCTTGCTGTGAGACATTTCAATTAAAATTCAAGGCAACAAGTGTCTTTGACGAATAAAACTGCATACAAATAAATTACTATACATCTAGATTATCAAGCAGAGGGGGGTGTGGCGGCGTAAAAAGGAAGGAGGTCGCTATTAAACTGTTGCATACTGACCCAGGACCGTTACATTGTTAACGGTAGGTTTAGTCATGCCTTTTTAATGAGTTCACTCACGTTTAAGGGTTTACAAATATCTTATGGATTAATGTAAATACCCAGGGATAAAGCACCAAGCTCATTCCATTTCTATAAGCATGAAGGCGTCCTAGGCCTGGACAGTGAAAACAAACTGTATGTAACTACTGTAACTATTTACCTGGTTATGTACTGGTTATAAATCAGTATCCAACACAACACAGCGGCATCTGCTACTCTCTGCCAGCCAGATCAACGCTTTAATGCGTTACCCAACATGCAAACTGCTCTACTCACTGTAACTGGTAGTTAATGTAATAACCAATGACAGCAACTGGAGTATTCTGGCACCACTACGAGCTCGTTGGTGCCTGCCGGCTCCTTTAACTAGCCTTACTTCAGCTACGGTCTCAGATACACAGCTAGCAGGCTACTATTTACCATGCTAATGCTAGCTAGTTCACAACCGCGTTTTGTTCCAATAACCTGCGAGCTAGCTAAAAACGTTCATAGCGGGTTTTTAAATCAATTAAGACAACGTAATTAACGGAATAAAAACATTTTGAACAGTAATTAAATGTAGCTTTCACAACACAGTGTGTGCTATCTATCTCGTTAGGGTCAGGCCTACATAACAGGCCTCCATGACCAGGAACACAACACATGACGGTTTGGTGTCGATGGACCAAACACACAGGCTGCGTCCTAGACGAGCCAACTCACCTCATGGTTGAAGGCGTTTACGGCATCCATGATTGCCCTACCAACCGACCCCTTCCCTAAGCATCAAACTATCCAGTAAATGCAGTGTTTATCCCAGCTAGGACCGGGCTAACATGTCCGCTCTCAGTAGCGCTCTGGTTGCAGACGGAGACAGCGGGTGTAGAGCAAAGCAGGATGGGATTGGTCGGTAATTCTAGTACGTGTCCACACGGTGGCGCTACAGTGTGGAGTTAACCGTGGCCGTCGGTTGAACTGAGAAGCCCTTGACTGGTTGAACTTGTGAATTTCTATGGACACTTTTTCGAATTGTGTCAAATATTGAATATTAATTATTATTAGGCTACATTTTCAGAAATGTCGAACATATGACTCCCCCTTTAACCCATCGAGGCATGGACTCCACTAGACCTCTGAAGGTGTGCTGTGGTATCTGGCACCAATATGTTGGCAGCAGATCCTTTAAGTCCTGTAAGTTTTGAGGTGGGGCCTCCATGGACCAGATTGCCCAGCACATACAACAGATGCTAAATTCGAAAGTTAACACTTTGAACTCCTTGTTTTGTTCCTCATACCATTCCTGAATCATTTTTGCTTTGTGGCAGTGCGCATTATTCAGTTGAAAGAAGCCAATGCCATCAGGGATTACCATGTCCATGAAAAGGGTGTACAGGGTCTGCAATGCTTAAGTCCATGGTACCTGTCATAGTCACATCCACATGAATGGCAGAACCCAAGGTTTCCTAGCAGAACTTTGCTAAAGCATCACACTGCCTTCACCGGTCTGTCTTCTTCCTTAGTGAATCCTGGTGCCATTTATTTATTTATTTTTTATTTTAACCAGGTAAGTTGACTAAGAACAATTTCTTATTCACAGCAACAACCTGGGAGCAATTAGGGTAAAGTGTCTTGCCCAAGGACACAACAACATTTGGCTCAGTCAGGAATCAAACTGGCAACCTTCTGACTACAAGTCTGACTCCCTACCCACTGAGCCATCTGCGCCATGTGTTCCCCAGGTAAGCGACGCACCCAGCCATCAACGTGCTGTAAAAGACATTGTTCAGTGGTCCAGTTCTGATACTCAAATGTCCATTGTAGGCACTTTTGGCAGTGGAAAGGGGTCAGCATTGGCACCCTGACTGGTCTGTGTCTACGCAGCCCGTAATACATTGTGATGCAGTGTGAGTTCTGACAGGTTTCTATCAGAAACAGCATGAACATTTTCAGCAATTTGAGCTAAAGTAGCTCGTCTGTTGGATCGACCCCATGGGTCAGCCTTCGCTCCCCACGTGCATCAATGAGCCTTGGTCGCCTATGACAGTATCGCTGATTCACCACTTTTTCTTCCTTGGACCACTTCTGATAGGTACTGACCTGCAGACCGGGCACACCCCACAAGGGCTGCAGTTTTGGGGATGCTCTGACCCAATCGTCTGGCATCACAATTTGGACCATGTCAAAGTAGCTCTGATCCTTACACTTGGGTCCTTACACACACGTTTCCTGCTTCTAACAGATCAACTTTGAGGACAAAATGTTCACTTGCTGCCTTAATATATTCCACCCACTGACAGGTGCTATGATAACAACATTATCAGTTTTATTCACTTCACCTGTCAGTGGTCATAATGATATGACTGATCATTTATCAGGCTAATAATCCATTTACTACATAATACAACATGATTACGGCTAACCAAAATGAACTAGTAGCCACTAGTGACAATCTTTGGTAGTGGTATTGAAAATGTTTAACTGCGTGTGATACGTAATATTACCAATAGATGGCAACATTTCCATTTTTAAATCCTATATTCCAAAGTCTGGGTTCTTCAGTGTGTCTAGACTCAAGACCGCATGGTCTAGTAAACAAAGCAAGGTGGAAACACTGTGAGGAGATGTGCTGAGCAGACACTTTGGGCCGAAAAATAAAATAACCTGTTTTCATATGGTAAAAATTAATGAAAACTGAAAACAATCAAAAAAGAAATAGTGCTTAATATTTTACTGATATTCTACCGCCTAGGATGATATTTTTATAGATTGGATAATAATAATTATTAACACAAATATACAACGCGTCTCTAGTTGTCTTCACATCCTGAAGGGCAATATAAGAGGTTTAATATATGTTTTATGCAAGAGTTAAATTCAATAGAGTGATCTTTTCAACAATAGTCACCGGCCAGGAAAAATGAATGAGCTCATCTTTGAAATGAGCTGTCCTCAAAGGCCCCCCGCCTGCGCTTTGTTCCATGTAATGCCTATCAATTATCACACGATAACGGAGAAACATTAAAAACATAAAAATAACAAAAATAAACACAGTTCCTTGTAATTTTCCTTTTGTCTCTTTTATTGAAGCATTCGGAAACACAAAATAATACATGTTTAAAACCAAACACAAATATTTGTTTGGAAAAAATATACACAACAAATTACACAAGTTACACATTTCAATGACAAAACCAGCATCAACTCGTGTGGGTGTGTAGATGCTCATTTGGTTGTAACTCGTTTAGTTATGAAGCGGTCACCTCTTCTCAGAAAGGGACACACCCTTTAGAACGGTTAAAACGTCAGGAAAAAAACCTAGACAGTTATTAAAGAAATTAAAAAACACCGTATATTATCATATCACAGCTAAACTATCAATGGCTATAAATAGGGCTCGTCTGCCTGTGTTAATATTCAATGCGAGCTTCTGTAAAGGAGAGAGGTCGACCTTTTTCCAAACAGCATGAAAAACCAATAGGCTCATTAATCAAAGTCCATGTTCTTGAACTACCAGGAGTCACCTTCCAATCAGGGCAGAGAAAGTGCCTGGTGATATCATCCCTATAGCCAGTCTCCGGGCGAGCTACGCCGGCCTTTGTTCGAGATTCAGGCTGTTACTGTATTTGGAGAAAGAAGTAAAACGCATGGTCGTAAGGCGGGGTTTGAGTGTCTGAAAAAAGACGAAGGTGCGGTGGGGCAGCCTGTGATTGGATTACCGCTCAACCCCGGCTAACGTTTTTCACACAAACAAGCAACGCCCATTCATTGAACCGGGAAAGTCGCTTCAAACCCAACAACGCGCTTCACATGCAACAGTCTATTCAACAGCATCTTAACGGAAAGAAACGCGCAGGATACAGACCAGGTTGAGAGAGTGACATAATAAAGACAGATAATAAAGACATTTAGTGAGCAAGACTTTCGTTTGTTTCTCAAAGGATATAAGGATATTTATACCTTGACATTTCAAATAGTCTCAGATAAATGTTGGCACTATCTAGGTCTAGGCACTCATCAAAAATACGTTTGATATATGAGACAGTTATATGAAGTAATTGAAAACAATTTATCGCGTCCTGCCCCATTGTCAGCTGGAGGAAACTGCTGAGTGCGGACTGACCGCTGACGCTTTTGGTTGAACAGGTGGCGTGAGCTCGGGTGTCGGTGAAGTATTTACAATCTTTAGGGTTAGTCAAAGACTGGACAGACAGACTGGACTTTTGTCGGACGTCACAGATGCACCTCTCATTTAGGCCTACCGAACTGGCAACGTTTAAAGCACAGAGGTTAGCGAAGGCGGACAGTTGGAACGAAATTCTTCCCCTCGTTTGAAAATATATATACGTTTGTAGTTTTACGGGAGCGGTTATGCCAGCCGCTGATTTCGATATGGTGGTCGATAGTCCGAGGTTTCACGGGGGTAAAGCCCCGGCATCCACCCCCAACAACGAGAACGTGGTTCCTGCAGCCCTAGGCAGCCCTGCCGCGGATATCCTGCGGAACTTCTACCACACCAAGCGGGTGGGAAACTACTTGATCGGGAGGAAACTTGGAGAGGGCTCATTCGCTAAAGTCCGAGAGGGACTTCATGCCATGACCGGAGAGAAGGTAGGCTATATAATGTTGAGTCTTAACTACATGTGTAATGCTGTACATACACCGGTATAGTACTTGGTTGAATTGTTTATTGTGTAAAGTAAAAATAAAAATGTTATCAATTTACCATGCATGTGAAATGGTTGATTTTACACATGATGTTGCAATGTACATCACAGTATGATGTAAAGTTTACAACATTTTTCACAACTTTGGCACCTGCTTACAAAGTCGCTTCATTATAATAGCGTCATAGACTGCTATTAACATCGTATTTTTTTTTACCGTGTAGGCTAAATAAGACTTTACAGTGATCTCAGGTGAAAACAAGTAGCCTATGTTTTCCATGTCTACTCATGTTATATCACTTTACTCATTTTAACTAAAGAAGGACTAATGTATAAACATACAGTAGATCAAGTATTTTCTCTGTTGCAATGACGTGACTTAAATATTGTGTTTATTCACACGTACACACACATTGCACACTACACAAGTAGCCTACACAATAACACCTATTCTCGAAAATCTGACACAGATGACAGATTCATTCACAGGAAAATTCATCGGAATGACAGGTCAATAACAATTACACAACCCAATGGTAATAGGCAATTAGGTGCAATCCGCGCTTACTGAGGTGTGTGAGTTCCAGTTAATCAGTTAACAGCTGTGACCTCAGAGATGGTTCATAGCTGTTAAGACTCAGCTGCCTGGAAATACATGAGTGGGCTGCGATAGCATGGTTAACAGGCATACACACACACCAATGCTGCCCAAATTCCAGCTGGACTATTGTCAATATTTGTTGGTGTTTATATTGTGTGTATTCCCTACCATGTGTTAAGTTGCACTGTACAGCTTCTGTCTACTTGTGAACTCACCTCAACTGCTCCGTGTGTGATTGAATAATATCAGCCAATGAGAGAGCAGCGCGGGTACTTACATATTAAATTATTATTGGCTGCGATGTGACGTCGTCTGCCATTGGCTTCTGCTCGTCTTTGTCTCGAGTCTTGCTCTGCTTTTGAGGCGCAGCCAAGTCATTTGCATATTACAAAAACAAGTACTCCCTTTATCACTGTGTGACCTAAAAAAATCATATTTAGAGTATTAAAGCATTAGCCGCCCAGCACACACGAACACACACAGTTCTGTAACCCTTTTTATTCCGTTGCTGTGTAGATGTAGGGAAAGAGGGCACACCTTTTGTGGATGATGCAAACACTTGGCAATCACAGCAAGGGAGGAGAGGAAGCAGTGCTGCTATCTGGCTCTATGAGTCCTGACTGGGAGGGGGCAGCACTGTTCTCTGACTATGGGAAGGGGGCCTATATGGTTGTGTATTGCATCAGCCGCAATATTAAAGGGGGGTAAAAAAACAGACAGAAAACAGTGCCGGACGTTGAGGTAATTATGAGAAAGGGAAGAGCGTCAGACAGGAAGGAGAGTGTGGTGAGTGGGCCCGGCGGGTTGTTGAGGGGGTCATTATTTCTCTACAAAGGGCTAGGAAAGCCAGGAGGTCAGGGTGGATGGTAGGTGTTGTTCAGGAGATAGCACATGTTCTGTCTGATTAAACTGTTGTGAATGTATGTAACCCACTTTCAGCCCTGTGTTGGTCTGGCGGGGAGAAGATCAACAACGGTCCTTAAACCCCCCCCCTTCTCTTACACACGCCCTACCCCCGACCTTACTGTTCACACACACTGCACCCCCATCTCCCTGCCCCCAAACATTCCTCGACTATATAATATCTACTCAAACACCGTCAGCTGTACATAGAGCTTTTCTACTAGGATTTGACCATCGATGTGATGGGGGTACAGAAGAAAAATAGCCCTCCCCCATTACCTTTCCATCCATCTTTTTTTTTACAATGAATGGGGGATGAGAGGGACAGCTCTGAGGAGGGAGGAATACAGCACTAGCCCCCCCATCCTGGTTCATGAATGTAGTGGTAACTGATGTGCATATTATTGTCTGTGTGACAAGGTTATCGCTTGTTGAGGTGATTTGTGAGAACCAACAGTCTGACAACCTGTTAAACTCACACTGGCTCTGAGGTAAAGAATTGTGTGTGTGTGTGTGTGTCCGAGTGTGTGTGTGTGCGTGTGTGTGTGGAGCTGGGTCTGAAGCAGTGTGGGACTGTTGGAGGCTGATATGTGATCTCAAGGATCCGTGGCTGGGCTGTGTTTAATTGTTTAACAGGGATTAACCGTAATGTCAAGTTCCTCAGAAAGTGCTGAGAGATTATCCAGAGTAACAAAAGGACAGACAGAACCACAGACCGACAGAACCACAGACCGACAGAACCACAGACCGACAGATACAGAAGTAGACAGACAGTTAAATCTGGTACATGGAATCATGGAGTATTTCCATCTGGCTCCTAATCTGATGTTTTTCTCAATGACAAAGACCTAATCTGTCCTGTGTGTGTGTGTGTGTGGGGGGGCTAGTGTAAACTGCAGATGACACGTGATGTAATGAAATCATCGCTTCACAAAATATACGGATTGGCTGTACACAAGAAACCGCAAGGGTGTCATTTTCAGATTTATCCAGTTTGGGACCCAGTTTAAAAAAATAGCGGTTTCACTCTCCCAAAACGCCGGATCCGTGTGGACGAAACGCCAATACGATAAAACATTTATACGTATACAGCGAAACGCGTCTTTGTGTGGACCTCAGTGAAAACATACTGTATATTAAACTACAAATGCAGAATGTAGAACAAACATTCAAACTCACTGAATGTAGAACAAACAGTCAAACTCACAGAATGTAGAACCAACAATCAAACTCACAGAATGTAGAATAAACAATCAAACTCACAGAATGT
>JACXGM010027148.1:0-14604 GCA_016801145.1 Umbra pygmaea | reverse complement strand
GTGGTCAAGATACAAACACCTAATGTTAATGTTACAGACGCGCTGTTGTGGTAGTTTTGAAGGTGACTAACGTTACCGCCACTGATGATGTGCACGCAAAACCCCGTGGAGCTAACCAAAACATCACCTTGTCAGCTAACCTTACCTAGCATACCGGTTGTTGATACGCTAGCACCCGCTGCTAATAAATACAACGTTATACTCGCGTAGTCCGTTTGCTTTGTAATAACGATTATACAATTGAATAGAGACCTACCCAGCTTTGCATGAACAGTGTTGCTTCTTGATATTGTTAGTCCCAGCCTCCGTCTCGATAAGTAGGAAATGCGGTGGTCCATTTTTTGACTGTGACCGGTATGCTTTTGCCTCTATTTGGATGCCTCGTTGTTCCTTGCGTTTCACCTCTATGTCTGTAATATAGCCTTCGAACGCATATTGCAGCCCCTTTTGCCTACTTCTATCGGACACTTTATTTGCTGCTTTGTAAAAGTTTGATAAAACTTCAGCAGGAAGAGCTTTCACCGCATAAGCCATGTTGATACCAAACCAGAACCCAGTTAAGTTTGTCGGACGTAGCAACAGTAACTGAGGGGGGCGGGGCTTAGCCAAAGGTCAATTAGCTACCTAGATGAAGTAAATGATAGCCGATTTAGCATGTCTAATTCGTGCAAATTATCTAATAATTTCAACTTCATTTCAAAATGTGTTGGTGACAGATTACAGTTAAATCTGTATAGTACCTACTGAAGCAAGATAGGGCATATTATAGCTCATATCAGATGATTACTGTAAGTCATTGTAAATTTAATTAGTTAGTGTATTGATAGCTAGTAGACCAATGGCTAAGCTGGCTAGCATGTCTTGTTTGTGAAACTTTGTGATAATTTCCATTTAATTTCAGTATGTGACAGATTATGGTTAAATCTGTACCTACTGAAATAAGATATGGTATACAGCAGTCATTCTCAATGTCCGGACGCCGGTCCGGATTTATACCAGTCAACTCGGACCCAGTCCACACGTATGAATGCAACAATATAGGCTTCAATTTATTAAAGTGGTTTTATATAAATACATTGATAGTCTTGTAGAATATAGTACCGGTAGTATATTTAAAACGTTGCAGTGATCATTCATGTCCCGGGATAATTTTTTTTGGTTTGCCTGTTTGACATCGTTGTCATGACTACGTTGACAGCCGCCGAGCCTTTGAAGTCCGGGTTGGCTAACTGCGTCTGCCGTTATGTCAGTGAAAGCTACGTCACAGTGAGGATGTCACTTTTCCAAATATGTACTGTAAAGAAAAGAAAGTTGACCAAGAAAATTGAGTTTTCAAAGAAAAGTAGACTGAAAAATATGCGTTCATTTTTCCCCAATCCAGCACGAAACCCTTTGATTTTCACAGAGACCGTTGGAGTTGTGAATAGTGGAAATTGTTGTGATTCTGCATTCTCAACAATGAATGTGGCGAAAAGCGCATATCGCAGGCTCTTGACCAATGAGCATCTGGGTCAGTATCTCCGTAGCGACCACACGTTTTGTACCAAGGTTTAGGCAGCTAATTGAAGGCAGACAGTGCCATTTCTCATACTACTGCAATGTATTGTGACTGTCTTACGGCACCATGCAGGTTTTATTTGAAAGTTATTTTGATTTGATATTTCTTTATATTACTGTGCCTTGTACCGTGGTAAAGATAGATTTATATTCACACATTCACATGCTCCACCTTTACGACACACCGTCTTCGGCCGTGCGGACTGTGGAGTGCCGAATGTCGAACAAGAAATAGCTATTAGCTATCGGTGAACGGAGTAGTTAGGAACCAGCATAAAAATGCACCACCCAGCTCTTCGGTTTCTATACAAGAGATTACACATTTCATTTATTAAATATATTTAAAGCTATAGCTTTTTCGAATGTTGAAATATTTATCCTAAAAAGCAACAGTACACTCTTCATAATGCCATCTAAAAGCCACAAGGAATGCTTTTCATGAAATATCAATCGTTGATTTTTAAGGAATATTTTAAAGCTATAACAGCACCCTTTTTGAAATAGCTTTCTCAGTTTTGGACATATTCATCTCAAACTCCGTCAGTATACTCTCCATGGTACCATCTAACAGCCGCAAGACATGCTTTTCATCAAATATCAATCGTTGATTTTTATTAAATACTTTAAAGCTAAAAATGGACCCTTTTTAAAATAGCTTTCTCAATTTTTGAGAAATGAATCTCAAACTGCATCAGTATACTCTCCATAGTACCGTCTAACAGCCGCAAAACATGATTTTCATCAAATATCAATTGCTCAGTAGTCAGCAAGGCCAAAGATGTTGTGTCGTAACCGTGGAGCATATCTTTACCGCTGTATGCCTTGTTGCTTTTAAGGTCAGTTTGGTTAATCAGTTTTTCCAGGCATGAAAACAAAAACAGTTTGCTTATTTAGTTTTTAACACTTTTTTAGCCATGAAAATCAATCAATTAATATTGTTCTCTTTTTGATAATATTTCTTCTAAAACTATACTAGACACCTGTAAATTTGATCATAAATGTTGAAGCTGCTTAGGTTCAAAAGAAAACATTTCAGGGAAAACAGAGCCATTTCTTTTGCTCTAGTTTGGAATGTATTTTGAAAAATTCTGACACTTGAATACATGTTGCTTTTAAAGTTAGAGTTGCTATAATTTAGACAACTAACTGCAGTCAAACTGTGACATTGTTTCCACTAGGCTTGAATGTAATCTTTCTCTGACTGTCTTAAAACTTGAATTAACCTAACACCCTTATTGCTTGTAAGTTATAAAGCAAATTAAATAAAAGTAAATTGCTAATCATCAATTTTTTCCGGACCTTTGACCTTGTACATATATCAGTATAAAGTTTGAGAATCCCTGGCATACAGTATAGCTCTCAGACTAAATTGTGGCTTATTGTAGTTCACATTGAATTATGGACCTTGTGGTATTTCAAGTACCGGTATAAACCAAAACAGAAATGCCTGAACTGTACTCTCATCTGTTTTTGGATAAAATTAAAGAAAAAGCACTGTACTGTATATGACATTAAATCAGTAAAATTTGACTCTGGAATGGTCCTTTAATTGTTTGTGGCATACATTAAACAAGGGGCTGGAAACATTCCTCATACTGTAGATTTTGGTCCATATTGATAGTATTGCATCACACAGTTGCTGCAGATTTGTTGGCTGCACATCAATGATGCAAATCTACCTTTCCACTACATCCCAAAGGTTCTCGATTGGATTCAGATCTGGTGACTTTGGAGGCCATTTGAGTACAGTGAACTCATTGTCATGTTCAAGAAACCAGTTTGAGATGATGTGAACTTTGTGACATGGCATGTTATCATGCTTGAATTAGCCCTTAAAAGATGGGTACACTGTGGTCATAAAGGAATGGACATGGTCAGCAACAATTCTCAGGTAGCCTGTGGCATATTAACAATGCTTAATTGGTACTAATGGGCCTAAATGGTGCCATGAAAATATCCCCCACAACATTACACCACCACCATCCTAAACCACTGATACAAAGCAGGATGCATCAATGTTTTCATGTTGTTTATGCAAAATTCTGACCCTACCATCAAACTGTTGCACCCGAAATCGAGACTCATCAGATGAGGCAACATTTTTCCAATCTTTTACTGTCCAATTTTGGTGGGCCTGTGCAAATCGTAGCCTCAATTTCCTGTTTTTATTTGACAGGAGTGGCACCCGGTTTGGTCTTCTGTTGCCATAGCCCATCTGTTTAAAGGATTGATGTGTTGTGTGTTCAAAGATCCTCTTTTCTATACCTTGGTGGTAACAAGTGGTTATTTGAGTTCCTGTTGCCTTTCTTATAGCTCGAAGCTCGAGCTGCCGCTAACTGGATATTTTATTTTTTCTGACCATTTTCTTAAAACACTAGTGATGGTTGTGCAGGCCAATCTTAAAGCAGACAGACACAAACAACCGATCAGTGTTGTAAGGCTGTATTAAATTTGAAAATAACTTGCTAAAAGGTATTAATCTAGCCTTGTATTTAAAACTGACATTTACATTCACAATGTGATAATGAACAAAATGATTTACTTTCCATTTAAGCTACAGCAAATACAGTTCCATTTTTAGAGGGTTCAGCCCATGCTGCAAAGTGCTTATCAGTTAGGAAGCAAGTTAAGAATATAGGCTATGAAAATTATATATAAACATCATTCCAGTAATGTCACAAAGGATTAGATTTTAAGCAGCAATGAATATACTGTAACCTGTATCCGTCTTTATTTGAAAGTGAGAGGCTCTGATTCAGAGAGTAGCAAGCCCCCTCCCTCCTCACATTTTCACATTGTTTGCACTCCTGTTTGAACTTGAAGTTCAGTCAAGCAACAATGAATACAGAGTAGCAGCTTGTTGACAGTTTAATTGTCATTAACATGGTCACTGTTGCCAACAGCTTATTTGGAAATGGGCTTGAATGGGCTCTTGGCCAGACTTACTTGCAGAACAAATATCAAATTTGCAGTAAGTCCGTCAGGGTTCTCCCAGGCTAGGGTTTCCCCAGGCCGCCAAACAAATACAGAACCCAGCCCGTCTATCACCAACAATCATGCCACGTTCAATGATTGGTTTGAAATTCAGCTCCTGACCATGTGAATATGCCTAGATTATTAGGCTGAATAGGTATTTGCGATAACGAGCAGTTGAACAGGTGTAACTAAAGAAGTGGCCAATGAGTGTACATTAGATAGGGATGGAGAGATAACAGAAGATGTGTGGTTACATTTTCTAGTCTGATACTTGATGAAGCTGAGATGTGAAGCCCAGTCCACTTACCGAGAGATGTGTCACCATGGTGGTTTTAAAGGGTCCAGTTTTGTTTGGGAATATTATATTGTTTTTGCTCTGTGCCTCAGCACCCATGGACATGTATGCCATTACCATGGCTACTGCGATCATAGGCTTGCTGCATTTTTCCATCCTGATAAAGCAACAGAAATGCAGAAGGTTAGGAAAATAATAATATATTAATAATATATTAGTCAAATGAGTAATATAATAATAATGTAAGGTCAAATGAAACATTTTACAAATGTATTAATCAATACTTCAAAGTATTTAACCATCATGCTTTACCATGTATTTATAGGGATACACATGATGCACATTTGAAAAGATTTGAGTTTTGGAAACTTTTAAAATCTGTTCAAATAAATACATATTAGTGCTGTATTATAATACAATCAGCACTGCTTAGTAAATGGGTGATTTGATCACGACCATAAGTCAAGACTAAACCACAATCGTAAATATTTATTAGCTATTTCACACAATTCAGAAAAACTAAAATGTGCAGGAACTATAGGCCTGTATTCATAATATTATTAATGAAATGTGTGTTATTTGGAAGAAAGACGAGGTGTGACTGAATTTAGCCCACTAATTCCATTAGAGCAGGGGTGGGCAATTATTTTAGCTTGAGGGCCATATTGAGTTTTTGAAATCAAGTGAAGCTACGGTATGCGTGAAAAAAAATAGGATATAGGAAATTTCATTAAATGACCCCCCCAAACACACACACACACACACACACACACACACACACACACACACACACACACACACACACACACACACACACACACGTGGCAGAACACACATTCATTTCTACATAAACACACAACCAAAACAAGTGCATTTGATTAGATTTCAATGGTTTGAAACCATATCTCTGGCTGTGATTAACCCACAGAGTTAATTGTGACTGATTCTCCTCTTTCCAACGGTACCAAGTAGTGGTGGGGGAAAAAATCGTTTCTGTTCAGTATCGCGATATTTTGCGCACCCAATTATATCGATTCCAAAGTATTGCAATATTTAATTATAAAATTATTTGTTTTACTTTCAGGTTTTCTCCATTGGTTTTCTTATTTGCGTATTACATCCACAAGGTGGCGCTTGTTGCACTGCTTTGTTGTCGTGCGTTCAACAGCAAATTCAAATGAAAATAGCTTCACCGTCACACCCGGTTGTACACAACGCTCCGTCTTCTTTCAAATCAAAAGTGTGGGTAAGTTTCGGTTTGGAATGCCAATATTCCCAAATGGATTTTGGTGGATGACCTTGCACCCAAAATGACTGGACTGTAGAAGTACAGATTTTTGTTTATTTTTCTCCATCTCAGTGAAACTCAAAATTACTCTTATTTATATGATTACTCTCAAGTTTGTGTTACTCTATTGTATTAACCTTTTGACGTCTAAAACGCCTGCTAAAAATGCCTATAAAAACCTATGTTATTCTAGGATGAATATTCTTATCTCCTGAGGGTTTTCTGAAAAATATACTAAGAATTGATAACGTCTACCAAAGCGTGTGAACTGCTTTGCATTGCGCGGCAGATAATCCTCTACCACCTCCCTCCAAACTCCTCACTATCTTCCAACTCAATGCCCTCGCTGTCAAAATCCTCTGTCGTAGCCATTTTAAAAAACAAATTCACGTGTATAACTTATTGATTGATGTGATTTTCAACGAACGACAGTATATTTGGCTGGTTACATCGTCTTTAAAAAACTCCACATTAAATATCTCATGTGTATTTGAATCAATAACAGTGCATTCTATGCTGCAAGCATCAGGAAAAGGTTTGCATATACAAAGTGCTGCCGGCAGGAGGTTCTGAGTTGCGCAATGCAGTAACCGGTGGGAGACGTAATGTTTTGCCACGCAGTATCCATCACAAATATGTTAAAATTATTTTTAGTTATATGCAGGGAGCTCAACATTCATATGATAGGTCTGCTATTCAGAGAATAATTAACAGCTATGTCCTGTCCTGTAATAAGGTCCTGTATCCTGAATGTTCAAGGACAACATTTTGGCACTACCCTTGTCCCAGAGCCTGCTCTGACTTCCAAGCCTGAACCTTTCATTGTCCCAGTGCCATTGTCTGCCCCTGTCCCAGTGCCATTGCCTGCCCCTGTCCCGGTGCCATTGCCTGCCCCTGTCCCGGTGCCATTGCCTGCCCCTGTCCCGGTGCCTTTGGCTGCCCCTGTCCCAGTGCCTTTGGCTGCCCCTGCCCCAGTGCCTTCCGCAGCCCCAGTCACCATGCCCTTGCCAGTCACCGTGCCCTTGCCAGTAACCGTGCCCTTGCCTGTCACCGTGCCCTTGCCTGTCACCGTGCCTTTGCCTGTCACCGTGCCCATGCCTGTCCATGACCCTGCCCTGGTGTCTGCCCCTGTCCCCGTGCCAGTGTTTGCCCCTGTCCCCGTGCCAGTTCCTGCCCTAGTCCCCACTCCGGTCCTCGGGCCTGCGCCTACCCTGGTCTCTGTGTCCCTCTCTGTGTCTGTCTGTTTGTCTGTGTCTGTCTGTGCTGTGTCCTTCCAGGTTCCTGTGTCTGCTGTGGTTCCGGTGCCTGGTCTGCCTTTGCCTCGGCCCTCGATGCCCCCTCCGGCCTGGCCGCCTCCCGCGGGGCCATTGACACCGCCTTTGTCGCCCCGGACTCTCGGCCTCTGGTGCCGCATGCCTGGCCTCTGCCGCGGCCTTCGCTTCTGCCTTGCTCGGCCTGCCCTCCACCTACTCAGACTCGGCCGTCTGGCCCGTCGCTGCTACCTCCACCCGCCGGTCCGCCGTTGCTGCTTCGCCCTCCGGTCCGCTGCTGCTGCCTCCGCCCTCCGGCCCGCCGTTGCTGCTTCGTCCCTCCGGTCCGCTGCTGCTGCCTCCGCCCTACGGCCCACCTGGCCTCCCTCCACCTGCCTGTTCTGCTCATCTAACCCGCTCTGGGGAACCTCCGCCGCTCTGGTTTCTGCCGCTGCCGTCTCCTGCCTGGGTCTTCTGGCGTGGTCACTGTTTGGCGCCTCTGGAGCTGCGCCTTGGGGGGGGGGATTCTGTAACGCTTCCCAGTTCCTCTTTCCTGAGAACTACATCTTCCCTTTCCTGGATTGCTCAGAACTACAATTCCCATATCCCAGACTATATCACCCTAATTCTGTACACCTGCACTCACCCAGTCCACATATAAAGCACCCACCCCATTGCCTCTTCGCGAGGTATTGTGAGAATTATTTCCATATTACTGAGTATTCTAATTCTATATTGTTGTTACGGTCTGACCTCTGCTTTCGTTTTGGATTATTCTGCCTTGGATTTACCTTTGTACCTTTGCCTAACATCTGGGATTGTTATTCTGGCTTGACCCGTGCTTTGTTTACCCTGTGTTGTATTTTGGATTATTCCCTGTGCCTTTGCTTTTGGACTTTCATCCTGTTTCTAAAAAAAGTTGTTCAATTTGTAATTTGGGAGTATTCATTACACTAGAACAATAATACAAGAAAAATAAATATAACAATATAATATAATACAAAAACAACAATCAAATGGATTAAACATGCAAAATGTGCAAATAATAAATGCTAAGAAAAAAACAATATAACTATTTACATTATAATAGTGCTTTTGTTGTGGATTTGCTTTACCCTGACTCAAGGAGAGACTTCACTCGCTCGTCTGATAAAGATCCACTCATGACAATGTAGCCGGCAGATTTGCGCGATTGACTGACTCACAAGAACTCATGAGTCCTCCACAACTCATGAGTCCTCCACAACTCATGAGTCCTCCACAACTCATGAGTCCTCCACAACTCATGAGTCCTCCACAACTCATGAGTCCTCCACAACTCATGAGTCCTCCACAACTCATGAGTGATCGACAACTCATGAATCCTCCACAACTCATGAGTGATCGACAACTCATGCGTCCTCGACAACTCATGAGTCCTCGACAACTCATGAGTCCCATGTTCTGCAAGTCTGCATTGTTTCCGGCTCTGAGTCTGCGGATCGGGAAGTTCCTAAAACCTGTCTCGGACTGTCGCTTTGCTCACTCGGTCACTTAAGTTGACTTGTGGAGTTGTGTTTGCCTATGAAATTGTAAGTTAGAAAGCTTTTGGCAGCTAACATGGATAGGACTAGTAGTAGCTATTGTTACAAGAGTTTTGTTTGTGGTGCTTTTATCATTTCAGATCGGATTTTATTAGGACTCAACTGATCCGGGTTAATGATACTAAAGACTCGCAACTCATGAGTTATTTAAAAGACTCGGGTGAAAGATCCAAGTGAGTCATGACTCAAACAGGTTTAGTGCACACTATGTTTGTTACACACACACAGGAAAGCACAGCAGCACACAAACATGCAAAAGATTAAAAATAAAAAGATTATGGTGCAAATCCGCCATCATAATAGCAATGCGCCAAGGTACAAATGTGCCTTGCTCTTAAAGAGGATGGGTGATGACACTGATTGGTTCATGCATGTTACGCCCAAAACATACTTATAAACTAATGAAGACACTTAGTAGAACCCTTGTAGAACATGCGCCCGGCGCATTAACCCTTTTTTCCGCTGTCAAACTAACAAAAGTGGATTTGGACATGCCCAATGCACTTCATGGCATGCACATAGGTCGGTAAAATAGGGCCCTCTTTATGGATACATTCAACCAGGGACACACTGGCCATTGGGAGGATCGGGAGCTTTCCCAAACGGCCGGTCCATTCCAAGACTAACGGCCCATCATATTTAACCATAGGCTGAAATAGATTGGCTGTTGCATCCGCTGGCCACTCCAACCAAGTCCCGGGCCAAATTATTGTCCCAGTCCATCCCTGCATTCAACTGGTAAAGTTTCAGTGTGATAGGACTAAAGGAAAAAAAGATAGTGTTAGCGGGTGGTGCCTGGCCTTTTAATACTACATGTGTTTAAAATACATCCTGGTTGCCAACTTTGAAAGATGGAACATTAAGACTAACTACTTGTGTTTTTAATATATGACAATTAAAGTAATTACTGTATAAGGTAGGCTACTTAATCAGCAAGGTAGCTATAAATGTTTATACAAGCATTAATCAGAGGGAGAGGTCATATTTACACATAGGCAAATTAGCTAAATATGTTTATATACAAGCATTAATCAGAGGGAGAGGTCATATTTACACATAGGAAAGGTAGCTAGCAATGTTTATATACAGTCATTAAGCAGAGGGAGCAGTCATATTTACACAATAAGGAAGGTGTTTATTAATTCTGCTTATTTAATGTTTTGGTGGGCAACATTTGATAGAGACATTGGTGCTTGGCTAAAAAAGTTTGTTGGCTATAAATACTATGGTCTACCTGATGCTGAAGTCATGCCACTTACAGGAACTGTTGTTCTATGCAAACACATTTAATTAATCAATAGAGACTGGAGAGCGAAAGCATGTACAATGTTTCTTCTCTATGTCTCTTAATTAATTAATCTCTCTGAGACACACAGTTTTTTCCCGATTTTCCTCCCTTCATTCAACGACATTGTCACCCAAGCCGCCGATTTTTTTGCACTGCTCAAACGACACAGACGCCTATAGTTGGATCATACACAGGATGAATATGTTCACCAACTATACTTCCGCAAATTAAATTCACAGGCACCAGATCTGAACATAAGGAGGCAGGATAGATTTATCTAACCCAAATCCTGGGCAGCACTATGCCTACCAAGGAAAGTCAGAGAACCCATGGTTGGGCTTGAACCCACAACCATCATCGCAGCATAGAATGTCTTGCAATGTAGTGACTTATCCCACTACGCCACGACCGCCCTAGTTTGAGGTATTAAATAGCCTTGTGTTGGAAAGAGAGAGAATGCCATACACAACACACTCCATTATACCTGTGTATATAGATGCCAGTCATCTAATCTTGTCAGTAAATAATGATATGCACCGCAGTTTAAAAAAATATTTATTTTAAAAAAGTATTGTTTTTTGCTGCCAGGTACAGTAGCATCGGTGTGCACAACAGCTGCACAAAGCTCTGTTTGACTCAGAGCCATTTATAATTTTGCTTGCTTAACATAGCGTACATCTATTTCATTAAAGAGTTTTTAAATTTTATTGTATTCAAAGAGACATCACGTTCTGAGGAGAATCTCACCAAAGATATTACCTGCGTATATTTAAGTAAATAAATGCACATGGGTATACTCCGTGGTCCCTCAAACTAATTCTGATGTTTTCTGCAGATCTCTCTAGAGGCTGCATAGCCTAATAGCAAAGTCACTGGTCTTAGAAATAAAAGGTTCCTGGTTGGCAAACCTGTATTTTGTTGATAATAACAAATAACCAGTGATTTCTCCATTAGGCTATGCACCCTTTAGACTTTAGACAATTTTTAATCCAGCATCTCTGAGTTCAGTGGATAGGGAGTTAGACATGTAGTAATAAGGTTGCCAGTTCGATTCCTGACTGTGTCAAATGTTGTTGTGTCCTTGGGCAAGGCACTTTACCTATGTTGACCTGGAGGAATGTCCCAGTATTTACTGTAAGTCGCTCTGGATAAGTGCGTCAGCTAAGACAAAAATGTAAAAAAAAATATTTGTCTAAATTATTTACACTGCCAGTTTCTAGCTTTGGTTTGAGGTTAATATCATAACGGATAGACAACCAATAATTGTCTGAGCATTTCTACCCTTAGAGCCAAATGTTGTATGCATATGTAATGGTAGCTCAGCATTGGATAATCGCAATAAAGATCAACTATCAATTACAATTTCATTTGGGAAGGACTTTATATATTAAAATATTAATAAAAAATTACAAGGACATTTTATATTTTCTTATAAGTGAAATGATTTAAATCTCGGACAAGATGCTTCCCGTCTCTCATTAGTGGTAGTTCCACCTTGTTATGCACAGTTCCTCCCTGTTAGACAGGTCATTTTAAGTAATATTGTTACAACAATGTTAAATGTTTTCCATGTTTTTGGGCCGGTTTCACGGACAATGATTAAGCCTAGTCTTGCACTTAAAAGGCAGTGGAGATTTCTATTCAACTTGGTTATTTAGTCCAGGACTAGGGTTAATCTGTGTCTTTGTGTTCATTTGAAGAGATCGAGAGGATTAACAACACACATACTTTTTTGTGCAAAATTCAGTTATTATTTATAGTACCATGTTGCGGTGAATATGGGTGAAAAAATATGCTGGTTCTAAATAAACAAGACACATTCTACACATCTATAATTGTTATG
This sequence comes from Umbra pygmaea, assembly GCA_016801145.1. Classification (NCBI taxonomy): domain Eukaryota; kingdom Metazoa; phylum Chordata; class Actinopteri; order Esociformes; family Umbridae; genus Umbra; species Umbra pygmaea. Next base: position 2,524 of record JACXGM010027148.1, on the reverse strand, counting down.
TTATTATTTGAAGAATGACGAAATAATGGAAACACAATACCTAAGGAAATCTTAATATTGTTAAACATTATTAACATTCTGTGATAACTATGCATGTGTCCCTAACAGGGTGGGATACTTTCACAGTCTGAACAACCCAACCATAATTATAATTATTTTAGTGCCTGAGCTTGACCAATATCTATTCCTGGCAGTTTTCACTATTCTGATAGAATGCTAAAAACATGAAAATTGTAAAGTTTTTTTCTCATAGGTTATGAGGCAAAAATGGTACCAGTTAACAGGAATTACTCCAAAAAACAGGAGTAAAACTTAAATATAGATGGTGATTGCTGATTGGAGTCCAGTGTGTGTTGATCTGGCAGACATAAGCCATTGATAAGCAAAATGTAGATGATGAAACAATGAGTCCGGGAAACACAACAGACAAAATGGACAAACAATAAAAACAAAATTAAACTACAGCATGTCAGTGTTGAAGTATTAAAGCACCTACAGAAAAATTGTTATTCAAACATTTCAAAACATTTATGTTTTAAAAAAAGATAGAGCATTAGATAACATAGCTGGAAAACATACCTGTTGTTTAATAATTTGTAAAATCCTCTTGAAGTAAAATAAAAACCTTTGAATCTCTTCTTAAACTTCTTCTCACCAATAATGTAAGCCACAGATGCACATGAGAAGCAGATGCTCTTTACAAGTGTTCTTACAGCGATATCGCTCCTAAGACAGTTTTTCCTCTTTTTAATACAGGGAGGAGGTACACATGATATAAAACCAGCCTCTGTCTTCAATTTACCATAACATTGGTGTGTCATCATCTTAAAAGCCATGCACTACACAGTAGTACACACACACCCCACATAAGCGAAGATAGTGTACCACGGCTTAGCCTGAATATGTAGTTTGTTATATTACATGTTCATATGATGGTGTGACTCACACTGTTAAATTAGCAGAGAAAATCAAATAGAAATAATCAGCCTAGGCACTTGTAAATTATCAGTATTGTAAATTCCAAATTGTGAAACAAATGTGAAAAAGAATGATGAAATATAGTGTGACCTGAATCTGTGTGTCATTTATGAATATAGACACAAACACTACAAATTACTATATTCCTGTTAAGCTCCAAGCAGACTCTCTAGTATGAATCAATACATACTACAAATGAAGATATGTGATGGAATTTCTGTATATGGTGCCTTTGGTCTGAACATATTTCATGGAGAATATGTTCAGACCAAAGGGATGCCTTATACCTGCACCTTGACTGTCACTTTAACTATCCAGGAAAATATTAATCAATGTATAATCAATGTATTAATCACACATACTAATGAGTAACTGATAAGTAATATTGTAATCAGCGCAATTATCAATTATCATGGGCACACCAGTATTAGAAATATATTAAGCTACAATGAAATGCATTGAAATACTATTAAGACTGTTGTAATTAAAAAGGCCTCAAGGCCTCACTATTGTTTGTAGAAAGTTCTGGATCCTGTGCCACCAATATTTCCTGAGAAGGGCATCCAAGAGCACGCCTATACAAATGAGCATAAAGGGATGATAAATTACGTCATGGTAGGAAACAGTGAAAGATAATGTTGGAGAAAGTACAGGCCCATCCAGAACCGCCCAAGTTATTAACACAGAAGAAATAAGTTATGAAATGTTCAATATAAAAGTTGATGAACGGCACTGGATTTTCAGTCTTCCTGTAGGAAAACTCTGCGTTAGGATTTTTCAATAAAGTCTATTTTTGATTACAAGAACTGCTGCCTGAATTGTTCTTTGTTCTGAGGAAAAGAGAGAGGGTTAACTTGCTACCACAACAACTACCCCCAAACTTGCCTGCTTTTCATCTTACCTGACAGAACCTATGCATTGAGTCAGACTGTAAGACCACCAAAAACAAACTTTTGTGAATTCTACTGTAGCCATCTCTTGTACCAGGGATGATCAGATGCACTCTGGAGAATGACAGCTGGAGTGGTCAGGCGGAAACCAGATCACCAACAATGAGGTGGACTTTGAACAGGAACAGATAGGAGTCATGAAGCCAGGATATCCTGAGGCATGTTCCGAGGTTTCAGGTCCTCCTAGGTTCAACAGGAGACCAGAAACATTAGAATGAGCAGGCCTAAGATCCAAAACCTCATTAAATCAGCAATATTATATGAGCATATGGACCTGGGGTTTGACCAATGATTTTATATATTTTTCTTATAAACAAGATGATAATGTTGTTCCTTGGAAAATGTATTAATTACCATAATACCAGCTTTGAGATTATATATGTTTGCTTAGACCGCAGATCAGGGGCGGTTCTAGAGGCGGGGCCACAGGGGCCCCGGCCCCTGCTGAAATCTGATTGGCCCCTGATTGGCCCCCGTTCCATCAATCGTCGACCAGAAGAGCAACCGGAGAATTCTTCACAACGTATACAGATGCAATTCCACCCCCAAACAATTGGCGGCACTGCGGCAGTAATGTGTTGATGTAACTTGGAAGA
>JACXGM010027147.1:0-14604 GCA_016801145.1 Umbra pygmaea | reverse complement strand
TGGTTATATTTACGTGGCTATACAATAATCCGGCACTGGCTGACTGTCTTCTCCTTCCTATAAAGGGAGGGAGACAATCAACCAGGTGTGGCAGATGAGCAGGTGTAGGTGATGATTAGGGAGTGCAGGGGAAACCCAGGAACCGGAGTAGGGACCAAAAAGGGACAGGAAGACAACTCAGGAGGGCGGATTCCTGACAAAGGGTTGTAAAATAAACTACACATCCAAACATAGAATACAATAACCAAAAAAAGTATTGGAATATGAACATCTGAACATTTCATTCCCATCAAGTACACAGACATCCTTTCACAAAACAGCAGGTTGCCCTTCATGGTGTAGGCACGGTTGGCTCCCAAAAAACTGCACACAGACCAGAAACAAAGGTAAAAATCTTGGTAGTAACCAATTAGAATAATTTTGATTGTGAGACCGGTTGATTTTGTGATCATTCAAATGCATTCCATCCAAGTCAACTCTGAAGTTAAAAATGGTTACCGTTTCCACACAGAACAGAACAGAGTGGTCTTACCTAATAAGTAAAGGCAACGGTAATATGGGTGCAGACAAAATCGTTCCTGAGGAAAGATAACAACTGTTTTTAACTGTTGTTAATCAAAACAAACACAGTTTGTAAGAACATGTTACTTATGCTCACAATTTAAGTAGCCTGCTGGGAGTACAGAAAGGGACAGGAAAAGACTTAACAAGCTGGTGAAGAGGGCTAGCTTGTTAGCCAAATGGCATCTATCATGGACAACACCTCTCACCCCCTACATGTGACAGTGAGTTTCCTCAGTAGCTCCTTTAACAGCAGGCTGCTGCACCTTCAGTGTACGACGGAGCGCTACCGGGTCCTTTATCCCTGTGGCAGTCAGACTTTTTAATACTTCAGCATGAGTCATATATACTTATTTTGTTTATATATCCTGCACTATTTGTAGTTATTTATTTATTAGTCTGTACATTTCATATTTTATTCCATGTGTATTTTTATATCCTATTTATATATATTGTGTATTTTTTGTTATTGCTGTGCTACATTGAGCTGCTGTGATAAGTGAATTTCCCATTGTGGGATCAATAGGTTTATCTTAAAACCCAAAAAATCAAGATGACATTTGGCAGTACTGCTTAATTTCCCCCTGGAGGAGGTTTGCTGAGATTGGGTCAGAATTGAAGGATACAGAACTGCGATGTACTACAGTAGGAACACTGTATAATTAAAAACATTAAACAATGCTTTATACTAACCACTTTTGGAAGGCTGGACAAATGCCCAGAAATGTAGCAGCCAAGGCAACCAATATTAAATGTATTGTCTTATTTCTTCTTTATGCAGGCTCAAGAGGTGGATAGCCTCTTCATTCAGCATTACCTGTAGCAATGTTTGGCTGTAAAATGTCAATTTCCATCAAAGTTACAGAACTTTAACAGAATCCTCCAACAGTACTAACACACTGTGTAATTTAAAAAGATTTGTAATGAGACCCAGCATTTTACTTTACTGAACCTGCTGAAGCTTATAATAAATGCCTGCACAACATACTGTATCTTATATCCCAGATTTACATAGGTGAATTGATAGCCTTGATCATACATCAGTAAAATACACTGCTGGAAAAACTTGAGGGACCACTCACATCACACATTGGATCTCAGGGACCGAAACATATTAAATATCAAAATCTTTAATGTGCATTGTGCAATTCATTGAGACATAAATGATGTAACAAAGGTCAATGGAATCCAAAATCACCAACCAGGGCCTGGGGAACGTGAGGGCCAGTCAATAGCATCAATACCTTCATCATCCAGGAACTGTCTACACACTCTGGCCACATGAGGCTGGGTATTATCCAGCACCAGGAGGAACTCAGGGACCACTCCACTAGCATAAGGTCTGATGATGGGTCTGAGAATTTCATCCAGGTACCTAAAAGCAGTCAGAGTACCATTGGCTAACACGTGGTCTGTGCTACCCCATACATAAATCTAAAAAATGTAAAAAAAATATATCAGCAGCACTGAAGGTCCCAACGAGTACAGTGGCCTCCATCATCTGTAAATGGAAGACATGTGGAACCACCAGGACTCATCCTGGAGCTGGCTACCCGGCCAAACTGAGTGAACGGGGGAGAAGGGCCTTAGTATAGGGAGGTGACCAAGAAACCGATGGTCACTCTGACAGAGCTCCAGTGTTTCTCTTTGGAGAGATGAGAACCTTCCAGAAGAACAACCATCTCTGCAGAACTCCACCAATCATGCCTGTACAGGCCCTTCTCAAGAAATTAGCATATTGTGATAAAGTTCATTATTTTCCATAATGTAATGATAAAAATTAAACTTTCATATATTTTAGATTCATTGCACACCAACTGAAATATTTCAGGTCATTTATTGTTTTAATACTGATGATTTTGGCTTACAGCTCATGAAAACCCAAAATTCATGGGTAAAACTGAATCTGCATTGCAAGGGGAATGCAGACATTGTTGTCTCCTACTATACCATTGCTTAGTCTATTGAAATACAATTTCCTGTTATCATCTTCAGGTGGATACATGTTAAATTATTCATAGTTGGTTGAAGGCTGCTTTTTGGAGATAGCTGAGTGTAATTGTTTCACAGGTTACAGTTAAATGCAGAAAGATGTCTGGGAATGCACAAGAACACAAAATGTATCTCATTGGTAAACATCTCATGATGACGCACGCCTCTCAATTCTCCGGTTTCTCTGCACACTCCAATGACTTCCAGTTGAAGCTGGCTTCCACTTTAAGACAGTGGTGCTTTCCTAATGTGCTCTCTTACCGTAATCCCTACACAGACTGTTTGCTGTGCTGCCACTTCTGATCTCAAATCCTATGGGAGGCTGCTTCCTGCTTGGCCCGTTCACTGTCATCGCTCCCCAATGGTGGAACTATTTCAAAACGATTTGAAACAACATTAAAATAATGTTCTCAACTGGGGCCCTGGAATTTTTGCAACAAAATAAGCTTGCCACTATATATAGATTCTACATGACCGTTCCTCAAACACTTTTTTCTGAGGAGGAATGTCGGCCAGTCCATAACATGTTTTTCAAAAAGAAATCCTACTGTTACTTCCAAATTACACAATTAATCGCCAATATCCGCTATTTGCAGTTGGTATATGCAGGGGTTTCAAACCCTGGTCCTGGAGAGCTACCATCCTGTAGGTTTTTAGTTAAACCACAAATTATTTTGCTTCATTCATCTTATCAACCAGCTAATAATTAGAACCAGGTGTTGTAGTGAAAACAATCAGGGCCCGGTTCCCCAAAATGTTCTTATCGCTAAGTAGTTCTTAACCTATTCCTTAACCTATAGGTTAAGAACTACTTAGCGATAAGAACGTTTTGGGGAACCGGGCCCAGGACGGTATCTCTCCAGGACCAGGGTTGGAGATGCCTGGTATACAAAGTGCTTTCTATTTCACCCCTAAGAATTTGAGTCTAACTTTTGAACAGTTGAAGCTATTACCTATTTTGACCCTGTAAATTACAGGTATGTATTGTTTTCAATAGCCCCCAATATGTCCTAAAATATAAAATAATGCTCCTAAATTAAAACATATAATAACATAAAATAATTAAATAAATAATATTGATAGATTAAAACAAATTACTATGTTGCTAGGGTACAAATAAAATAAAGATTATAATTTTGATCAGAAATTAAATAAACAAATTATACCTATAAAATAACATTAAAAGCTGTTGTCAATTATTTATTTACGTGATCCCTAGAGAAAGAAGATCCCTAGAGAAAGAAGAGAATTACTTGATGGTTCCTGGCACAAAAGACTACGAAAGGCTGTTCTTTTGTATCTATATTAGAAGGGGTGTCATTAGTAATTACATCTACGTTTTTAATGTTATTAATTTATATAGTTGTCCCCGTAATATAACCCTCACAATGCAACCTTCAAGGATATCTCCTAAGTTAACTTAATTATTATTGTATGCACACAGATAATTAATGATAAATAAATGTTGTTGAGGAACAGGTGTCATTTTGTAAATGTTAAAAAGGGGGCCCTATAGCAGCCATTACTGTGATATTTACTATCAGGCCCTTGAGGTCCATGTGATGTCAGACTCATTGGCCCCTTTTAGCCAAATGCTATATTTTCTCTGCTTCCTCAATATCTGCCTTCGGAATAGAAAGCTGCACTCCAGGAGATATTTCTCTATTCATTTACTTTGGCTGCATTTCTTTTAGTTTTCTACTGCCAATTAATGTAATGGCTTGCAAAAGACTCTCAAACATGACACTTCCTCACTCAAAAAACAATAATCTGAGCTGCTACATGATTACTGAATCTCTGAAGCACCTTATTCATCTGTGTATTCTTATCACCTCATATTGTTAACACCTATGCATCTTATCGATATGTATCACTTCTAATGTTTAACACCTATGCACCTTTTTGATTTTATCACATTACTGTTATATGGTTCTCACATACAGTATGCATATTTTTCATACTGTTATTTAACCAAATAATTATGCAAAGAACCCTTATTAGTTTTTTTCAGCTCTGGTATTGAGGCAGCAAGGTGGCCTTAGTATAAAGGACGTCTGACCAGTGTCCATAAGACCGCCAGTTCAGTCTCCCAGCCGCCAAGCTCTTTTGTTCTGTCTGTGAATAGGACAGTTAAGCGTTATTGCTCCCAGGTCATTGCTGCTAATAACAAATGGTTTGTGTCTGGTTAATAACAGTAAAAACACAAACTTAAAAGAACCAGTGACTGTTCATTTACTAATTCAATGCTATTGGCCACTTGGCTACCCTGCTAAACAAAATCATAACATTTTCACACCCAATTCAAAACAACAACAAATTATCTTTAGCCTTATCCATGTATCACAGCACAGTGTGATTTATTGGTGTAATCTGTTGACTTTTTGTATATTCCCATGTTTCTACTGTATTATGATTGTACTTATCTGCAACTAAATGTAAATGTCATCATTGTAAATTATATTTGTTTACAATCAGTAGACCTAGTTAAATAAAAAAGATAAAATGACCTGAGGTTGTGGTGTTGCTCTGTCAGTACAAAATAATATGAGGCGGAAAACATAATACATCTTATCTGTTCTCTATAATGATCTTTGAAGTTATTAGTACCAGTACGTATATATTCATTAGCTTTTTTCATTCTTTCATCAGCATTATTGTCATCTTGTCAGAGACATATCTGTTGTGGCTGGTCCACATCATATTTGCAGTCGATCACTTCCCTTGTCACTAATTAATGTCCTCTTTCTCCTAACCAATCACAATGTTACATGCAGACTGACATGAAGGTACATTCTCAGTCAAACTTAACTGGCTAAAGCACATTCTACCACAGCAAGTCAATTAATGAACCCATCTGAACTTTCACTCCAGCTCAATAGTAAACCAGTTGCCTTAAGGTACACCCACACTCCATGCAGTGCAGAAAAAAACAATAGCCTCTAATAATTTAACTGTGAAATCAATTGTGTTAGTCACCACAGACTACAGCTGATTCAATCTAAAAGGCAATAATATTTCATAGAATTTGTGAACTGACAAGACACAAATGCACATACAGTAAATCCAATAAATGAATTATATTGTTTTTAGTGGACTTTGTTATTTTAAGCAAATTGTGATTATTCCAGTTTAATTTCCATTCAAGAAAGGAACAATATGCTGAATACATTTTTTTCCTGCTTAAAGTATTATATACTTCCAAACTATAAAGGCTGACATAATTATTTATAAAGAAACATTGCCTCAATATACCCATACATTTATTCCAATAGGTGGGAAAAACTAAATAAAACGATAACTATATTTTCCCTTTCCACTTTTAACTCTATGCTGGTATTTGATCCCAGCATACAAATCCCATAAGTGGGAAGAAACAGTAACAACAATATTCAAATAGAGATATTATTTGAACTGTGTGATAAAAATAAAATTTAAAGTTTGTTTGAAGTGCTCTAGAACATTTTACAACATGGTTAGACACATTTGTTTTTCTTGCATGTGATCAGTGGCAACAGGTGATTCTCTGCAATTAAATGAAACACATGAATATCCAGTATGTGTGAGTTACAATACAGCTACATTTAAATGGGTGAATATGCCTTTCACTTAAAGAGGGAGCAGAGAGAGGGAGAGGAGGGAAAGGTTACATGTGGAGAAGAGCGATAAGTATGTCTGTCTGTCAGGACGAGTTAGGAGAGGAAGGAAAAAAGGAAAAACAGGACAGTAAAATAACCTCTGAAAAACAATCTCAAATGTTTTTCTCAGGATGTGAGCTGACTGTTAAATATCATAAACTGGAAGCATCTATACAGCATGAGGCGAAAGTATTATGCTAACAGAGACTGTATACAATCTCCTACATGGACAAGATAAATACTTGCATGAAAATGCTTTTCTTTGAAAACAGCCTAGGTGTAGTAGACTTCAACCTCATCAGTAAACTCAAGGGACCCTTCCACACATTAACAAAACAGATGCAAAGAAACCACAACACGATACATTAACAAAACAGATGCAAATAAATAATAATTAAGAAATATTTAGTTTTTGGTCACTCGTGTATTCATAGCCCTTTCAAATCCGCGACAATAAAGCCTTTATGACAAAGATTTTGAAGATTTTGATTTCTGCTGCAGAGTATGGATTATGATAAGTGTGGGCATCTATTTATTCAGGGCATGGTGATGACATCTACTAATTTATAAAAGTTTTTGATTCGGACTTCCCCCGTCAACCGTAAATCTCAGAATTTCTCCCAAATTATGTTCTCAGGAAACTATTTTGAAAACCTGAATTACGTTATATGCCAACATATTTAGGGTTTTTTACGTTTGAACTGCACGTTTCGTTATTAGGCTATATTTGTACTTCAATTATGTTGCTCCGGTACATTTCGTTTATCGGATTTATGCGAGAACATTCCACACATTCCATACATTCCATAGCGTTCAAAATTATATTGCAACATTCACAGTTAAGGTTAGATAGGAGGATACTAACGGTTAAGGTTAGGCATGAGGTTACTAAGGGTTAAGGTTAGATATGACGTTACTGAGGTTAAGGTTAGAATTAAGGTTAGGGTTAACATTACAAAAACCGACAAAACACACACAATATGTCTGACTGGATTTGAACTCGCGAACACTGGGATGCAAGTCGTGGATTTATACGCCCACCCACCATCCCCGACCGCCACCCTAGCAAAAACTATGCTATTTACATGCTACGTCATGATCTTCTTATGTTCATATTTAACGTTATTCGAGTGTTCAATTTAGTTCCCTACAAACGTAATTGACCCTCTCATACGTTCATATTTGACATATTTCAGTTTTACAAAATAGTTCCCTCAGAACGTATTTCATGTGATTTAGGGCTGCCCCCGTAGACTACATCTGCGTAATTTTCTCTTGCAGAAGTTATTCATTAATTGAACAAATCTTTTAAAGCAGTGATTTAGTTCACCCAGTTCACTAAAAAGATGTGTTCAAAAAGAACGAATCGTTCGTGATTCGTACATCACTAGTTCTCAGGAGACACATTTAGGTGATGCACATGTGGCTGCAGATGGCTGAGGCTAGGGATACAGCGAGAATATGGCGAACTGAGCGACTGCGTTATAATCAAAGCACGAGTGGAAAGTTTCTCAAAGTAGTTTACTGGCCACATTACTCCCACAAACACCCATGTAGAATCTGTTCAGGTCAAAGACACAAATAAGGGAAAGATTTATCCAAAACCGAAGAAAAACTCTACAGAAAGCAACAAAGTTAGACCACCGTCTCTGGCAAACCACGACTATTCTATGTCGATGGACTTTGAGCATAACGTTAGCAGCGGAGAGAAATGAAGTCTGGATGAGACAGGTGATACCTCAAAGAGGGGTCAAGTGAACAGGACCGTTTATAAACGACAATGGAATTTAAAGTTTAAATGTATGAAGGAGAAGTTGGATGAGAACATCAGGCAGGACAATGTATGACTATATAGGGAAGTTGCCCTGGAATGGACCCAGAAAATGGATGAGTATGTGGACACTGTGCATCGCCTACAGAAGGAGGCAAACAGGACCCACCAGTTGATTGTACAGTGCGTTAAACATCAGCACAGAGACGGCATTTGGAAGATGACCAAGAAGTCACAGGTTTGCGAAACATCAGGAATCTGTCAGGTGCTCAGTGTGAACTTGCTTTCATCTGTGAATAGCACAGGACGCCAGTGGCAAATTTGCCAATGTTGGTGTACACTGGCAAATGCCAAATGTCCTGCACGGTGTTGGGCTGTAAGCACAACCCCCACCTGTGAACGTTGGACCCTCATACCACGCTCATGAAGTCTGTTTCTGACCGTTTGAGTGGACACATGCACATTTCTGGCTTGCTGGAGGTCATTTTGCAGGGCTCTGTCAGTGCTCCTCCTGCTCCTCCTTGCACAGAGGCGGAGGTAGTGGTCCTGCTGCTGGGTTGTTGCCCTCCTACAGCCTCCTCCACGTCTCCTGATGTACTGGCCTGTCTCCTGGTAGCGCTTCTATGCTCTGGATATTACGCTGACAGACAGAGCAAACCTTCTTGCCACAGCTTGCATTGATGTGTCATCCTGGATGAGCTGCACTACCTGAACCTGAATTGTAGAAGATGTCACATGCTACCACTAGAGTGAAAGCACCGCCAGCATTCAAAAGTTACCAAAACATCAGCCAGGAAGCATAGGACCTGAGAAGTGGTCTGTGGTCACCACCTGCAGAACCACTCCTTTATTGGGGGTGTCTTGCTAATTGCCTATAATTTCCACCTGTTACATTTGCACAACAGCATGTGAAATTGATTGTCAATCAGTGTTGCTTCCTGAGTGGACAGTGTGATTTCACAGAAGTGTGATTGACTTGGAGTTTCATTGTGTTGATTAAGTGTTCCCTTTTTATTTTTTGAGCAGTGTATATATCTTTCTCCTGATTGTTATTTTTGAGTTTTATAACAACAGTTTGTTACTATGTTAATGTTGAAAACATGTTTATCCTTTATTTCACTGAACACAAGGGGTCTCAGAGACAATGTTAAGAAGAAGGCTATTTTTTATTTTGTGAAGTGAATACACTTTTTTTACAAGAAACACAGTTTTGTGACGCTGATGACACCTTCTGGTCAAACCACTGGGGAGAAAAAATCCTGTTTAGCTACGGCTCTAATTGTTCTACAGATTAGTCGAACCACGAATGCCGTGCTACGTGAGCTGAACTGTGACTTGGAATCTCCCATGGCAAGAGGTTTTTCAGTCTATCATGCAGATCAATGAGCCAGACTTACAGCTGGTGAATTAAAATCAAACACAATTTGCTTACAGTTCAGTTCACATAGCATTGTGTTCGTGGTTCACCCATGGTTCAATGCACCCATGGTTCAATGGGTCAAGTCAATGGGTCGAGTCTGTTTTCCCAAGATGGTGCCTGCCTGTGTACACTTACAAAGTTCTCAATGCTTTGGTTTACATGTAGGGACCCTGTCACATTCAGCCCAGTAAGGGCTGGGGTGCATGAACTGAGATATAGACTCCTTTAAGTAGTTTAGTTATTTCATGTGTATATTGTTTGGTTAGGTTTGTCTTTGCGTTTGTTTTCAGTGCATTGCATGGTGTTTTATTTCTTCTGTAAAGTCTGTGGAATGTCCCTTTAATTGTTTGCACACGCCTCTCTCCAGTTTAGGTTGTTACTACGATAGGGTTTACTTAGATGAGGCTGGTATCTGGTAGATCGGTTAGATTAATGATTATGTACAGCCGTGTTTGATTAGATAGTTTAGTGTTTGCTATATATACAGGCCAGACTAGAGAGAGGTGTTGGTCATTGTGTTCATTTGAACCTGTTACGTCGGTGTGTCTCCGGGAGCTACATGATATATGTATGTTGTGACAAGTGAGTCCTTTGAGTTTGTTGAATATATCGATACTCTGTCTCTTGTTTAGTTTAGTTTCAGTGTCCGTGCCGCTATAAGAGCACATTGCATATTAGGGTTTCTGGTTATGTATATATTCTCTCGAAGCGTACCCTGCAACTGACATTCTGTATGTCCTCCCGGTTTGTATCTGAATAAATGAACAATCTACAACCTATTGCCTTTGAGTCTCCCTCCACAAACCAACACTACGTGACAGACCCTCATTATGCTACCGTGGAAGTGTGGTGCTATTTTGAGCCTGGTTAGTGGTATAAAATAGCAATTTCTATTTACTTCTTCCATGCCTAATAATTATTTTGTGCCCACAAATACAGATATTAAAAAGGTTATCCATTTGGCTCAAAAATCTGAGGGGGCACGTGCCAGTGGCCTGTGGCTTAGCTGGCTGGACGGGCCTGTGGCTTAGCTGGCTGGACATAGGCCTGTGCCTTAGCTGGCTGGACAGGGGCATGTGGCTTACCTGGCTTGACAGTGGCCTGTGATTTAGCTGGCTGGACATGGGCCAGTGGATTAGTTGGCTGGACACAAGCCTGTGGCTTAACTGGTCAGTTTCAATGGGCATGACACCTCTGGTTGCTGTAGTAAGACTTTAATATCTGATCTTGATAAAAGCTAGTTTTTAGCCTGCAATGAAATATGTGCAACTTTGTAATACTCAAAAAACCCTACATCTGTTGAATATCTATGTACCTTATAATCCCCGACTGATTACTTGTGTTTTTATTTTGATTAAATTTTTATTCTATTTTTATTTTTTAATTGATATTGCTTGCTCAGATGTTACTGTTTCCTTTTTGTACTCTCTGATATCTGCCATTGTGGTAAAATTTGTCAAAATTGAATAAATAATAAAAGAAAGAAAGGGATACAGCTACATCAGTTAAGTTTAGGCACAAAAACAACATTGTGGTTTGGATTAAAAATGTCATGTCCAGCTCAGGGTGGGCTGGCGTGGACATGAACTGAGACACGGACTCATGATTATATAGTATATTCATTTTATTTTGCTCCTTTATTACACCCAGTGCTAGGCATTGTGGTTTATGTTGGTTTATTATATTTGTGTTGGGTATATTATGGGTGATGGTTAAGTGTGTGCCATCCTCTGTTCAAACAGGGTTATTCAGGTCTTATTTAGTTTCATTGTGAGACCGGCTGGGTCTAATTATTAATTGCTTCAGCTGGTATCCTGTTGTCTCCATTTAATGCCCCGTTGAACAGAGGGTGGCGCGAGTCATTGATATATTGTCAACGTGTGATTTTCTGTTGTTGTGGAAGGCTGATGTCCGGGAGATGTATCAAGTAAGTGTGAAAAAAGACATGTTTTGTTTGAGTATTGCGTACGCTCTTTATATATTTCGGCTAAGCAGCCATGCCGTTATAGAGCATGAGTATTGTGAAGTTTGATATATCGTTGTGCACTCACTAATAGAGTCACCTGCATTGTATTCTGCTGTTTGTATTTCCTGGACCATTTCGAGTACTTTAAAATCATTATCCATCTACCTGCCTCAGTCTCCCTCTCTCCGCAAACACTACACCATACCCGTGACAAAAACACTCCCGGGGAACGAACATGTGTTTCCTGAGTTAAAGAACAATATTTAAATTATATTATCATTTTAGCCTAGGTTTTGCGAGATTTAACCAAGGGGGTAGGCTTGGACCTAGAAGTTGAAGCAGCACTGGGTGGATTCTGATGCTACCTGGCTATCACCTCACGTTAGCGTTCCATAGACTCCCATTCATTTTACAGTAACTTTGACAGCAAATAAATTTACATTTGAAGTGTTTAAAGACTTACCTTGTATCTCATGTTATGGCTCGTAGCAGCCGTTTTTGTGAAGAAATACTCGGGCCCAATACACTGTGGCTTAGCTGGCTGGACACGGGCCTGTGGCTTAGCTGGCTTGACAGTGGCCTGTGGTTTAGCTGGCTGGACATGGGCCTGTGGCTTAGCTGACTTGACAGTGGTCTGTGGCTTTGCTGGGTGGACAGGGGCCTGGGGCTTAGCTGGCTGGACACAGGCCTGTGGCTTAGCTGGTTGGACGTGGGCCTGTGGCTTACCTGGCTGAACAGGGGCCTGTGGCTTTGCTGGGTGGACACGGGCCTGTGGATTAGCTGGCGGGAAAGGGTGAACCTGGGCTTGGAGCTTTGCCAGCTGTGCCTATTAAAGCAGTAATAAAGTCAGCATTTTCCCAGCCAAGGGGCAAAAGGGATGATTAAGGTAGCTGGTGGCACCCACCTTTTTTTTCCTTGGGGCATGATCGAAGATGGTTTTGAGCTTTTGAGAAAAAAGTTCATAGTTATCCACCTCCCATCTGCTCTTCTCTTAGATGTCAGTAGCAGCTTGAATCTCCTGGCCGGGTAGCACTAATATCAGTTTCCCTACTGCGTTACTGCCCGAAATGGGACCCTAAGCTGAATGGTTACCGTAGTCGTAGAAAAAAGGATGACACATGGCTGGTGTTCCACTGAATTGTTTTGGGAGAAACGGCTAGGGTGTGGTACACAGACCAAGCATGATGTTTTAGCTTGGAGCATTGATGGGAAAGGCACAGCTGCGTCAGAGAGGGATGATTTAAAACATTGTATATGTCTCAGGAGGGTGTATATATTTGAAAATAATAATTCTCCTGGGGATCCAACTACATAAATTCCTGTAATGATAGATAAGCCTGGTTATGAAGTTTTCCTGGGAAACAGATTTGTTAGATTTTTGGGAAAATGTTAAACTCTAGTACATAGCAGAGCAATTGAGAGACACATGTCGCCGTAGAGAAGCATTGTTTCATCAGCTCCTTACTGAGGTGATAACTTTAAAATCCGAATTACTTTTTAAACCTGCATTACAGACACATTTTAGCTGACGTTATTGAGCGAAAGTTTATTAAATTAACGAGTTTAAATGTTTGAGGTAAACTAGCTAACGTCAACAGTTAACATTTTAGCCTATTCTGGATTTTAAAACGATTATGTACTGTACAGTACTGTCGAAGTCAATGACTTTAAAACAAGATTTAATTTATTATTAAATTTGGGTTGAGTTATATTTCAGGCAATGTTAGTATGTTTTTATTGTAGACATTGTAGAAATTGGATCTACTGTAATAGTGATGTTAACGATAACCCAAGAACATACCATAAAAGATCATATCTTGTAGTTGTTAATTGCAACATATTTTATGTTTTACATGAAGGGTATTTTATAAATGCTACTGAATACAATATCCTCACATCACTACTTTGCATAATTTCTTGTTGTTGGCATCTCCTGTGATAGTCCAATTACTCCTGCTCACATTGGTTAACAATTTCTTCCTTCTCTCACTTTCAGCAGGGAAGCCAAATATCCTGACCCCCCCCCCCCCATGCTGCACATCCAACCATTGTACAAGAAGCTGGCTACAAGAAAGAATGAGCATATACCCAATAAGTGCTTTAAGAAAATGTTATTGTTACAAGTATTAATAAGTCCAGTGCCTATTTGTTTACAGGAATAACTGAATGTCCATGCCTAAAAACAAAACAAAAAATACTTAGCTTAATGCTGCCAACTAATAAAGACACACATCTTTATCATTATTTTGGCTGACACAATAAAAATTAAAAGTAACATATGTACTCTAGTCCTGTTAATAGTTTCACTTAGACTGTGTTAAGTTGAAAAACTGCATCTGCGTTTCAAATCGCATGAAGTTTAGTATATGATGATTTAACACCAAGAACTGTAAGGAAAGTGCATTTGACTAATACTATGTACTCTTTTACTATGCATTGATGCACCTGAAATTAATGCACTTGCTTTTTTAAAGTAATGTTACTGTATATTTAATGTATTGAAGTATAAGCCTCTGTGTGCCATAGTACAATATTAATGAAGAACAACCATTTACTGAACATAAATCGATGATATTTGCATTGCTGTCAAGTAACTTATTTTTATAATAAATGACAGTACACTGATCATCATGTTTGCTGTACAATTGATTGCTCTCAACTGCCGTCAGTCATTTGATTTAAAGCACTTGAAGAGAATCTGAATGGATCAATATTTACCTTTGTGGACATGTATGTGAAAGTACAAAAAGTACTTTCACATAATATCCTGCAAAACAGAGAAACTCTACAAGAGGTTTTGGGAATCAAAATAGACTTTAATGACAAATCAGCATAATAACATCAGTTAAGCAGAGTCCACTCCCCAGGGTCAAGCGGACTCCAAATCTAAGTGTTACACTCAGTTTTATCACACATGACGTCACTTCATGCCAACCCCTTGGGAGGGCTTTTCCCAAACTTCCCAATATAACTTATTCTATGATGTCAGCTGGTCACCCCCTTATGTTAATAATATGGGTTGACTTTTATAGACAATAGTAACACAGTTCCTGGACCTTATAGAAATGTCAGGCCCCTACCATTTTATACATTTGATGGTATTCCAAATACATTTCATTACAGCTTGATGCATTTCTGATACTATTCCATTACAAGATGTTCTTATAGTAAATTGATAATTATACTGTCTACCATACTGATTGTCTGTGTGTGTGTGTGTGTGTGTGTGTGTGTGTGTGTGTGTGTGTGTGTGTGTGTG
>JACXGM010027146.1:0-14604 GCA_016801145.1 Umbra pygmaea | reverse complement strand
GTCAAATACTGAAGCTGACCTTAAAAAAAACAAAAAAAAAAAAAAAGACCAAAGAGCTGTCAAAGGACACCAGAAACAAAATTGTAGACCTGCACCAGGCTGGGAAGACTGAATCTGCAATAGGTAAGCAGCTTGGTGTGAAGAAATCAACTGTGGGAGCAATTATTAGAAAATGGAAGACATACAAGACCACTGATAATCTCCCTCGATCCGAGGCTCCATGCAAGAACTCACCCCGTGGGGTCAAAATGATCACGAGTGGTGAGCAAAAATCCCAGAACCACACGGGGGGACCTAGTGAATGACCTGCAGAGAGATGGGACCAAAGTAACAAAGGCTACCATCAGTAACACACTACGCCGCCAGGGACTCAAATCCTGCAGTGCCAGACGTGTCCCCCTGCTTAAGCCAATACATGTCCAGGCCTGTTTGAGGTTTGTTAGAGAGCATTTGGATGATCCAGAAGAGGATTGTGAGAATGTCACATGGTCAGATGAAACAAAAATGGAACTTTTTGTTAACTCAACTCGTTGTGTTTGGAGGAGAATGTTGATTTGCATCCAAAGAACACCATACCTACTGTGAAGCATGGGCGTGGAAACGTCATGCTTTGGGCCTGTTTTTCTGCAAAGGGACCACGACGACTGATCCGTGTAAAGGAAAGAATGAATGGGGCCATGTATCGTGAGATTTTGAGTGAAATCCTCCTTCCATCAGCAAGGGCATTGAAGATGAAACGTGGATAGGTCTTTTAGCATGACAATGATCCCAAACACACTGCCTGGGCAACAAAGGAGTGGCTTCGTAAGAAGCATTTTGAAGGTCCTGGAGTAGCCTAGCCAGTCACCAGATCTCAACCCCATAGAAAATCTTTGGAGGGAGTTGAAAGTCTGTGTTGCCCAGCAACAGCCCCAAAACATCACTGCTCTAGAGGACATCTGCATGGAGGAATGGGCCAAAATACCAGCAACAGTGGGAAAACCTTGTGAAGACTTACAGAAAACGTTTGACCTCTGTCATTGCCAACAAAGCGTATATGACAAAGTATTGAGATTTGTTATTGACCAAATACTTATTTTCCACCGTAATTTACCAATAGATTCATTAAAAATCCTACATTGTCATTTTGTCTCATAGTTGAAGTGTACCTAAATGACAGGCCTCTCATCTTTTTAAGTGGGAGAACTTGCACAATTGGTGGCTGACTAAATACTTTTTTGCCCCACTGTAGTTCGATTTTGCAGTAGACACACTGTGTAGATTTTTCATTTTAATTATGTTTTAACTGATTCCAAACTTTGGACACTTTTCAGTTTTCTCTATCCTGCCTCTTCTCTTAGCCCCTTACTATTTACGCTCTCTTTCTTCATTTTGTAATATGCGCCATCAGTCTTCATGGCATATGTCGCCAGCAGCGTCAGCCCAGTGTGCGACAGTAATAATCATCCATGCGGAAACACCGTGAGCAATACAACATTGGTAACAGTGATTCAATTAAGCTTAGAGGCAAAACAGTTTACATCAAGGTTTTTTAGTAATCAAATTATTTGAGTTACTCAAATAATCCATTCAGCCCTACCCTGCACATTTTTTTTTGTTTAACACTGCCAGGGTTGCAACCAAAATAATATGGCATTCATCCAAGCAAAACATTGGTTTAATGGAATACACAATTGTAATTATTTTCAGATCTAGTTTTGCTTAATGATGGGGCATTACTATCAATGAGCCTTAACTGATGCATTTATAAATATGGAGGTGGCAATTTGTTTGCCAGCTTTCCTTCCTGCTTTACATCTGTATTATATTTTTTATACTCTTTGTATTTTTCTAAAATTATCTTATACTCCTCTTGACGAAATATGCATCTCTCTTAGACTTGTCCATGTCTGCGATTGGTCATATCGCCCCTTTTATGTGAACCTGCTTGTTGCTAGATTGGGAAATCCTGGGTCAAGTTTACAGAATTGATAACTACCGTTGTGACATCTTGAAATGCATAGTTATCAGTGACTGCACAGAGTTTTTCATTGAGGGGCCATTCATTTTCAGGGCTACAGCCCAGACCTTGTCGAATTATAAACACAACACTCTTAATGCTCTAATAGGTATCACGCCCTATGGCTCAATATAATTTATTTCCAAGATCAGTGGTAAGCCTGGCTTTTACAGTAAAATGAATCCAGGCAATCAGGTGATGGCAGATAGAGGTTTTCTGATAGGTGACGACCTGGCTAGGCTTGGGGCCACACTGGTCATGCCTCCATTCTTGAAGGGGGGAAAGCGGGTACCTGGGCGGGATGTTCAGAGGGCCCGCCAACTTTCTGCATTGCGTATTCATGTGGAGCGAGCAATTGAACGGATCAAGATCTTTAGAATTCTGAAACACGCTCCCTCTTACTCTTGTTCCTCTCTCCAGTAACATATTGACCGTCAGTAATCTTAGACCTAAACCTATTAAATAATATTGCTACTGTACTTTGATTACTTTCCTCTCACTCTTTAACAAATTGATAAGCTTGAATCTCTTGTGATTATTCTTGTAAAAAATCATTGAATCAAAACCCTTTGCTCCTAAATTTGATTTGTATTTCACTGATAAAATAAATAAAATAATCCAAAAATAAAATCAATCTTATTTTTGTTCTTTCTTTTTCTCCTTAAATATTGTATGTACATCTTTAATAAATGTCCATTATCTTTGTGTACAATTTTTGATGGTTTCATTTTCATTGTTCTTACCCCCTTAATGACATACTTAGAACTTGCCTAAACCACAACTGGATAAACAGCACCTCCTAACATAACTAGTAAGGTACTATTCATTCTTGGAGCATAAAGGTACACAATGATTTTTGCAACATTCAATAAACATTTATTAGGTAAGTGTTGTCTCTTTTTCCTTTTTATCACAAGTTGAGTTAACTGTTACTGTCTATTTAAAACATTTAATTAAAGCCCAATAAAAAAATATAATTACAATATTTACTAAATGAGAAAGAGGCAAGAATAAATCTAATACAGTTGTTTGCAAAAGTTTAGGCACCCATGACAATTTCTATGATCTTCATATTAATAATTGGGTGTTTTGATCAGCTATTTTACTTTAATCTATTAAATAACTGAAAGAAACGTAGTGAAATTAGATTTATTGGATGAACAGAAAATGTGCAATATTTGGGCCCAGTGACCCCAACAGAAATATCACATAAATATTTAGTTGAGCTTCCTTTAGCAGAAATAACAGCCTCTAGACCAGGGGTGGGCAAACATTTTTGCTTGAGGGCCACATTGAGCTTTTGAAGGGCCACATTGTATAGCGATGTGTGAAAAATAGGAAATGTTATTTCATTAAATTACCCCTGCCCCTACACAGTTACCTGCGTATCCTACAGAAAATAAATGTTTTGTTTTCTAAGACCATTTCCTTGTTTGATTTTAATCACTACTGTCAGGGCCGATTCTAGAGTCTGTTTGAGCCCTAGGTTTGTCAGCCCTCGTGGGGACCCCTAGTGGCCTGGGACCCCAAAGAGTTGCCTGGTTTGCCTGTTGACAAGCTGCGGCTCTGACCACTGTTTGTTTTAAGACTATTTATAGCGTACTTACAGACAGATTCAAATCAAGGTACACATATGGAAGTTGATTTCAGTCAAAAATCATTATTCTCCTCTTTCCAACGATACCAAGCTTTAGTTGCTAGCATGTACGGTTCATGAGATAAACGTGTTTGACGATCTAGAGCGAGACTTAAAATGGTTTAAATGCCTTGCGGGCTCAATCAAAGGAACATAGTTTGACCACCCCTGCTTTAGACACTTCCTATTGCCTGTAGTAAGTGTCTGGATTCTGGATGAAGGTATTTTGGACCATTCCTCCTTACAAAACATCTCCAGTTCAGTTAGGTTTGATGGTTGCCAGGCTTGGATAGCACGCTTCAAATCACCCCACACTTTTCAATGATATTCAGGTTTGGGGACTGGGATGGCCGTTCCAGAACATTGTACTTGTTCCTATTAGGGCTGAACGATGTTGTGTTTTATCATCGACATCGCGATGTGCGCATGTGCGATAGTCACATCGCCGGAACATGCGATGTGAAGGAGGGTAGCACCCAATGACAGTATAGGTAGCACCATGGGTACCACGCAGTTTACACAAGTTTGTTGTATGGTTTGTTGCTGGGGTGACATGCACGCTCCGCATGCCTGCACAGTGATTGGTTCGCTGTGATTGGTTCGTTGTGCTGTTGCTCACAGCCAACATTTTCTGTCACTGGCAGTCCTGTACCAGCGAAAGATGAGCGACGAAGAGGATATGCATTACGCAGGAAAAAAAGGATGGTTTCGTACCGAAAAGAAAGTCAAAATCTTTAGGACTATTTCGGCTACAAAAAGTAGGATGTTGAGCAAAAACAGGTACTTTGTCTGGAGTGTTATAAAGTTGTGGCCACAAAACAAGGAAAAACCACCAATTTTTCTGATAATTTGAAACGGCACAACAAAGCTCTTTACGACGAATAGAAAAATAATATCTCGATGTCAATCAAAACAAAACACTATGCGATGCCTTTGCTAGTGTGACACCTTACCAGAAAGGCTGTCAACGACAGAAAGAAATAACAAACGCAATAACGTTTCATATCGTAAAGATATGTTGCCATTACACGTCGCATTTGCTTAGCAATGATTGATGATTACCAACACTGTTTTACTTTGGCACTTTGGCTAAAAAAAGTTGACTTAAAAACAAAAGAGTGTGTACAAAAAGTTATTTTATAAAAAATATTTATTTTAGTTATATTTTTATAAACCAATCAGGGAGTTGGTGTAAAGCTGCTGTTTTATATAAAAATGTGTACTGCTTTTCTGTTTACAGTGATCTGGTCTAATTTTGTAATTAAATATTAAGTGACCTTTTTGTCACTTGTAATGAAGCTTGTTTATTATTGAAATTATTAGTATCATGGAATGGTAATTATTGACTGTAGCCTACATTGATGGCTTGCAGTATCGCAATATATATCATTTGGAATCAAAATATTGCAATGTATTTTTTTTCCAATATCATGCAGCCCTAGTTCCTATGCATAAATGCCAGAGTAGATTTTGAGCAGTGTTATTGATCGTTGTCTTGTTGAAATATCTAGGCCAGGCGCAACTTCAACTTTGTGACTGATTCCTCTACATTATTCTCAAGTATCTGCTGTATTGTATTGCAGTCCATGCAACCCTCAACTTTAACAAGATTCCCAGTACTGGACACACAGCCCCACAGCATGATGGAACCTCCACCAAATTTTACTGTGGGTATCAAGTGTTTTTTTCTTGGAACACAGTGTTTTTTTGCCGCCATGCATATGCCCCTTGTTATGGCCAAATAACTCCATCTTTGTTTCATCAGTCCACAGCACCTTCTTCTGAAATGAAGCTGGCTTGACCAAATGTGCATTTTCATACCTTAAGCAACTCTGTTTGTGGCATGTGTGCAGAAAAGGCTTCTTCCGCATCACTCTCCCATACAGCTTCTCCATTGTTGAACGATGCACAGTGACACCGTTTGCATCAAGATGATGTTGTAGGTCTTTGGAGGTGGTCTGTGGGCTGTTTGGCCGTTCTCACCATCCTTCAGCTTTGCCTCTCGGATATTTTACTTGGCCAGTCTCTTCTGGCCTTAACAAGAACTGTGCCTGTGGTCTTCCGTTTTCGTCACTATGTTCGATAACCATAATGTCGAGAAATCTTTGTTTCCACGTCATTTGTATACTAAATATAATTAAAATTGTAAAAGTGTTAGTGCTGTACATATTCATGTCCACTGTTTTGTCTTTCTTTTGATGCCTAGGACAACTGTAGTGGTGTATATTCACACTGCAGTTTTCATTAGAGCAGATTATAGTCCTTTCAAACTTTGGTCATTTGCAAGTGCAAATAACAGTATCATCCAGACTTTTCCATTTTCTTCTAAAGGATTTCTGGGATAATGTGGGTTTTAACAAACACTTTAGTTTGGTGCAAAAAAATTGTGATATGATCTTTATCTCTTGACACATTGACGATGACAAGGCCAGGTCCTGTCCAAATAACAATGTTTCACTGGTTACAGTTGGTCACTAGCATTTGTGTTTGTACCTGATCATAATATTGGTATGCCTTCTTCAGATTACCATGGGTATCTAAGCAAAAGTTGGATCTTGGATTTGTAGGTTTGCACTAGATCACAAGTCCTTGTATTTAAAGGTACAATATGTAATATCAATCAAAACAATAACAAAATACATACTTTGCATTAAAAGCAAACATCACTATACATATATTATATATATTTCTTAGTTGTGTACTTACATTATCCTAAATGTTTCCACTAACTTTCAAATCCAGAGAAATTTGTAATATAATTCAAAGACACGGGACATTTCATTTTGTCGCCAGTAAATGGCATCATATAACCTGTGACTGCTCTAGTTGTTCTAAGTTCCAGGGAGCCGCCAAACATAACGTGAATAAAGTTATAATTTTGTTAACAATATATTACTTTGTCAGTGAAATTTTTTTCTGCCGGAGACGCTAGATTGGAAGGTTGTCAATGACAACGATAACAAAACCCATGATCCCACGCAACCTCCCGACATCATCCAAGTACATCTTTTGCTATTGTTTTGATTGAGAGCCCCCTGGCGGCCAAAAGTTACATATTGCACGTTTAAAAGGGCATATAATTCAGATGTTGATATCCCATCAGGTGATTCTGCAATGAATGGGTAAGGCTGCTAGGTGACAAGGCCTGTGCATTTGAAAACAAAGTTTGTGTTCACTGTTAAAATTAGTCTCTTGCAGTGTCTTCGTGCTCAGTACCCCATTTTACTGAGGGGATGTGGGAGATGCTCTTGGTATCATACTGCATGATGGTTCTTACAGCTGAAGCTCCATCTGCTTTGTTTTTGATGACCCTGTGGATGTTGCTGGCAGTCACTCTTCTTCTTCTCTGAGCACTCCAAAGGTGTGACTGGGACTGAGCAACAGTTGCTTAAGACAGATTGTCAATCTGTGCCTTGCTGGGAATGGCATCATCGATTAGTCTGTGGAGAGCAATTGTCAACATTAGTTAGTCTCACTAATCTGTATGGGAGTTGTGGGTAGTCTACATTGATTCTGAAGCGATGTCGGTGTCACTACTGTCCCTGATTAAAACAGTGGGCAGGATCTCTCTCAGTTCTGCAAAGGCTTACTGTTGCTCCTGGATAGATAACCCTGGTACTTCCTTCCTTTTTTCCTCTGTCTGCCGTTCAATACCTTACCATGCTTTGAATTTGACCTGTCAAGATTTTCAGCTGTACAGCTAGCTATGTTTTGCTTTTCACATTTCTTCCATTGACATGGGATATCAGTATGACACTTCAGTTCTGTCTCTGCTTTGTGTAATTTGTGTAGAGCAGCAATGTGGTTGATCCACTGTCCTGGAGCTACTGTGGCAGTGACAAAAGCAACAGGACTTGTTGCCGATATATCATGCTGCTTGATGTTTTGGACATGATCACAAACAAAATAGTTATAAGCATCTAGTGACTTGCAAAGCCTCACCTCAAGGGCCTGTAGTGTTAATCAGGTAGTTCTAAAGTTCAGGATACTGAACAGGGGGCAAATTATCAGCATCAGCAGCATACCAGCCATCATCTAGATTGTATGGCTCTGGCAAAGACAGAATCTGATCTTCAAACGAGAGCTTTAGTTTACTAATGTACCTATTGGAATCATATTTGTCCAACTGAAGAACATATGCAGAAAGATTAGACATATTTCATGTGAAAATTTCTTTCTGTCTCTCCCTCAGTCTGTCTCTGAAAGCAGCTGCCTGCC
Organism: Umbra pygmaea; assembly: GCA_016801145.1. NCBI lineage: Eukaryota > Metazoa > Chordata > Actinopteri > Esociformes > Umbridae > Umbra > Umbra pygmaea. The sequence goes on along the minus strand of JACXGM010027146.1, from coordinate 6,751 downwards.
TTTCTGTCTGGACTGGATGCTCCTGCCTCTCTGGGCCTCCCTCTCTTTGCAGTCACTTCTCTACTCTGCTTTGCTCTGTCAGGTCCCTAGTGTTCAATTTAAAAAATGTGGTTCTGTTAGATTGCAGAGTGACTGGAAGAATTTGCAAACAAACTATTAAAAACTGCTAAGAGGAAATATTAATGATCCCCTAAATTATGATTCATCCAATGTTTACCTTTCTGCTGCCAACTCTGCTTGCTCTTTAACTCTGCTTCTTGTATTCTCAAAACTGTCCAGCTACAAAATTATAGCAGAGCATAATTATCTTCAGCTGGGGATATTTGAGACTAATATTAGTAAACTTAAGGTCTCTTGAGACTCATTGCCAGTCACTGCCTGATGTAAAAGTATTATACAAGGAGGAGACAGAACTTCGAAGTGTCATGTAGGCTACTGATCAAATGTCAGTGGAAGAAATAGGAAAAGCAAAACAGTTGTAGGCTACTGCTGATGGATGATTGATGTGTGTACCGCATTGGTTTCATCATCACCACAAGTTTAGTTTGAGTGAATGCCTAGCTGTGTGAAGGCCATTTACACTAAGCTACAGCGCGCTATCCATTTCACCTTTAAAAAGCTCATGTCTGTGCCATCTGATCCGAGCAACAGAACACGATCATAGCCTTTTTAGTTAGATAACAGGGAAATGCACCATCTACCATAGCCTAACATATTGTAAGTCAACCATCAACAGTCACTAAAAGAACTACTCAATTGTATGCTGAGGCTCGTTTAAAAATTATGGTAATAGACTAGCCATTAGGCTACATCTACTTTGACCAAGGTTAGGCATTTCATTTATTGCCATCTCCTGAATTAGCAAATTTGAATCAACTTACCTGTTGTAATGTAGATTAGGCTACGGCCAAGGGTGGGTCTCCTAAAAAATTTACTAGTGGAAGAACTTCCACCCAGAAGAACGTTTATTGTTGTTGTGACATCATGGTGAATTGTCGTATTCTGCTAGCAATAATAAAGATGACTTTGTAGGTTCGGTATAATGAGAACCTTGTAAATAAAAGCCTGAATGTCAATATATTTTAAATTGCATCATATCTTAAGGCCGATTTATACTTCTGCGTCGAGGTTACAGCGTTGACTAAGCCGTAACTGGCTGCCTGCGGCGTACCCTGCGCCATACCCTTTGCCGTAGCTGACAAGCATCTCTCCAAATATGTAACTGTGTGTCATCGTAACATCAACGCAGAACTATAAATCAGCCTTTAATTAGGATGGTAAACTCTAAACCAGTGGGTCTCAAACTATTTTGGGCCAGTGCCCCCTATCCATTATCCAGGTCCCTGGATAACTAGTGTCCCCAGACATCTTTTCAAAAGGTACTGTGCAAAAACAACAACAGTGCAAAACAAAACAGTGTATATAGCAGTGCAGCCATTCAGCTAACAAGATGAACATGTTTTTTTTCACAACATTGCACACCTTTTCTTGGCTAGTTCAATGTTTTTAGAGAGGAATACTAACATGTCAACACGGTCTTGGGTAAGTCGCGGATTATTGTGTGTAATGTGTTGGGCATTGGTCCCATGTGAATGGCTGCATTGGATAATAAAACCTTTGAATCATATGTTCTTATCAGTTTAATATCTGATACGTTCCTCATTGGAAAACTATATTAAATGTAATTTTTGAACTGGGAGTAGGAAGCAGGGCTTGCTCCATCCGCTACATGCATAGACTTGGTATTGCAGTACCTCCGGGAACAGTGCACCCATTTCAAGGGGGAAAATGAAAAAAGTATCTTTACTCCGCCGAACAAAGCAGACTACCTAGCTAGCAAAGTTTCGCAACTGGAGGCGAAGCCCTTTCCGTTTTGCTTTTAATTTTTCCTGCTATTTTCAGTTATCCTCTGACAAAGCTAGCTAGCGCTAACACTGGCATCTTCACTAACGATGCCTACGGTGCGTCTGTGTTTTGTCATTTTAGAACCGGAAGGTTTCATTAGTATCGGTTCTCGTGACAACCCTATTCATAATATATCATTTTTGTTTTAAATATGGATTTTAAACCTTTTCAAAAAGTAATACATATGTCAGTAACAGGGTTGACATAACAGACATATATTAATGTTGATCATATGTGAATAAAACAAGAAATAATGATATGCCATGCCATCTCAGGCTATCTTTCTAATAGGTAAGGATCTACTACATCAAAAAATAAGCTTGAATGCTTTAAAAATAGTATTTTGAAAATCAACCCTTACAAAAGGGAAATGGCACGTTTACGTATATAACGTTTTCGTATACCCATTTGTTGCTGCCAAAAGCAGGAAGGAAAGCTGGCAAACCATTGCTGACTGCGTAAATAATGTCAGTACGAGGCTCATCAACATCACTGCCCCATCATTAAGGCGCAAATAGATCTGACTATAATTTCAAATATGTGTTCCATTAAACCAATGTGTTGCTTACATGAATGCTGATGGCATATAAGACAAAAATTTGCCGTATTCTTTCTGTTGCAACCTTGGCAATGTTACATGGTCTTGGGAGAAATAAATAAAATACAGGGTATTTGTCAATTAATCATTGTTAAATGTTGTTTGTGCTCTATTTGAGCCTGTAAAAGTTTATTTTGTGCCTCTACAGTTTTTGGTATATAACCTACATTTCTACTGGTTAACACATTGGCTTTATGAATGCATATAAAATAAATAAAAACATATTTTTATTTACAAAGAATATCATCTGCTATACTTCACTTTACCACCAGTGGTGCTAGGTGACACTTCTGTTCAATATGCTCTTGTGAAGTTAATGTGGTAATGAGGAAAGGCATAACTATAACAATGGAATAACTTTAACAAAATCTAAGATTCTCAGAACCTTAATTGCTTAAACTAATTTTGCTCATGTAACTATAATGAAATGCTAATTACATTTGCACATTTGACCCATTTTGTACATTATACATTTTTGAATAAGTTATGCATCTAGGGGTCAACATTAATGTAAAAATGTTGACAAAAAATATAAGTCATAATTATTGACCTGAGTAATTGTTTTACTTTCTTTATGCCAGATGCCCAAAAAAACAGCGGACAGAGATTCCCTTTTCACAGTCCTGTGTTCATCAAAACAAACCATAGTAAAAAATGGCAACATAGCTACTCTTAATAACAGCGTCTGGCCAGAGTTGTGTGAGCAGCTAGGAAACATGATCACTGCAAAGGCCATTTACACTTTTGTTAAATCAAACAGACAAAACATCTGGTCTGTTTTAGGGTTTAATAAGGAAAGTGATCATGAAACAAGTGGCAGTAGTGATAGAACTGATTTTGAGCCAGGGTCCCTTTCTCCCAGACCAAAAGACTGCAAGACTTTTGAGCTTAAATTTCCATTTGAGAAGTTAATTGAATTTATTTCTGATAGTTCAATACAAAAACAAGTTTTCTTAAACGCAAAAAAGGGAATACACAATTTTTCTGGACTCACGAATCATCACATTTAGAAAGTAGTGAAAAGCGCACATTTGTATTTAAAATAGCCAAGGTCTATCCATCAGCCACATGGAAATACATTGATATCAGAGGCAACTGTAAGGTGTGTCATGGCTACATTTACATTACATATGACAGAGAGCCTGAAATGAACTCCCTAAAGGTGCTCAAGTGTTTTATTAAAAACATTGATGACTCTCTGCACACTAGCTATTCCAAGCATGCTATATCTGGAAACTTGCGCATGCAGATAGCTAAAGAACTGTGTGAGGGTAGAATGCAACCGCACGTATGGTGGGCATCGGCAGCAACAAAGCTGATGGATTTTGGCGATCCTGAGCCAGGCCATCTGCTTTATTTGGCCACCCTACGTAAAGCAAAGCAAGAGAGAAATGACTTAGCATTAGGTGAAAAGGATCCTATTTTGTTATTGCAGATGTTAAAATACATTGCACCTCACAGTGTTAGCATTAAAGACATTGGCGCTGGACAAGTTTTTCTGTCACTATTGGAGTCAAATTCAAATGTACATGTACAAGTCATTAACAAATAAATCTCACCCCACTGTGAGTTTTGATGCAACTGGCTCAGGAGTGCAGAAACTACCGAGACCAAATGGGATGTCTGGCCATATCATCTTATTTCAGGTGCACCAGCACAAGAACCAGGTTGACAGAATGGTTCTTGTGCTGGTGCACCAATTCCAAAAGAGGTTGTGACTTTTTCTGGCTTTAACAGCTCTGGTCCACTGAACAATGGAAGCGACTCAACGTCGGTGTGCGCACACACCTCGTAATCACCTTGTATGCAGACAAAAAAATCCAGCTTCTCCAAGTAGTTCACTTTATTCACAGAATCGTTGTCCTCCTTTTGTCCTCTGAATGCAAGTTCTTACTTCCCAAAAACACAACAATGTTGATTTAGACACTTCAATATTTCTCTAATCAGCTGAAGGTCTATTCTGACATCCCCTAATTTAATAATTGGAATTAAATGAGAAAATTATTAATAATGAAATATATTAAATATTACATTTAAAATGCTGATATGTTAGGCATTCTCCGAAATCCTAGAAGTCCCTGAGGGTTCCCATCTGGCATCAGGATTATCTGCCAGTGGAACTGCTTGAAAGCTACATTGCATTAAAGTTTTCTTTGTGAGGTCAAAGGCAAAGGTTCTCAAGTCACAATCTGTGGACAATGCAGGAGAGCTACTACACAGTATTACTATTGTGGCTCTCAGTGAAGCAGAGGGCAATGACAACTCTGGAGCTTTCCTCATATCAGAAAGGTGCAAGAATTACCTGAAAGCACAAATTGCAGAAGTGTGTGTCATCATTCCAGATGTAGAGGGCGGGGACCTGGAAGGAGTGCATCATTTTGAAGAAATACACACAGACCTATGGCAGCGGGTGACAGATATGTGAAGAGAGCATGTCACTTGCTGTGGCTAATGGTGATTGTCGAGATAATATGCACTTCCTCCCTGAAATTGTTTCCAATATAATCAGGCTTGCAAATTACCGCTCTGGACAGGGGTCATGATCCCTCACTTCCAAAGCACCAACATCACTGCAAGTTCAGCCAATGTTGAAGCAGAGTTTTAAAAGATCTATCATGGCCTCTTCAAGCATGAAAACTTACCTATTCAGGTGGATCGATTCATTGCTCTACATCTTTCCAGCAGTGAAGGCAACATGCAAATTTGTTCAGCAAAACTAAAAGATGAAGCAGATGCTGCTGTTGGAACTAGGCCTGTCGCAACATGCAGTAAATCAATTAATCTCATGATAAATAAAAATTAACTGAATAATTTTTCCGGACGCTATTATTTAAATTTGCATGCTTGTTTGTTTTCCTCGTCTCTCTCTACCAAAGAGACTTTGTTTTGGTAGTGTGTGGTTTTTAAATTCCATTTTATTTACTGTTTTTGATTGTATTTGGTTTATTCCAGTGCATGTTTTGTTAACAGAGACTGAGACCATTCTATTTATTGGTTGTTTTGTTCATATATTGTGGATATTTTAAAGGTTTTCCAGTTCCAGTGTTAAATATTCTTTAGCAATGAAAGTTTATTGATCTTTGAAAATGTGTACCTGCATTGTTATGCCATTATCATTATATTAGATGAAAATGGTTTCAAAATAACAATATTATTGTTAATCGCAATAATTTCTGGGACAATTTATCGTCCAGCTAAATTTGTTATTGTGACAGGCCTAGTTGATCATCACAGGACCCAATCCACGACCCACTAAGACCTGTAGTGTAGATGGAAAACACAACATTGATGCATCTTGTTCTTGGGAGTCTGACACTCACAAACATCAATAAAACAGATGTTGAAAACTCAAGAGGCCTAGTTCCACCTAAAAAGAGGAATATTAATTCATACCTCTCCCCTTGTCCTGAATGGCTCAATGCTGATCCATCTGTGAGGGGGGAAAAGATTGAGAGTGGAACTGTTAAAAAATGGAAACGATCAACAGCCAGTTATACTCAACAAATCAAGAGTCTTTTCAGAGTATTTTTGGTTAATATATGGAGTCATCAGTTTTCACATACCTATAAAAAAAGAGAGTTGCATGCAACAAGGGGATGGGGTACTCCTATATGGGAAGTATTAGGGAAATAGGTATCCAATTAGTTTCTAGCATGTACGGTTTGGGAGATAAGGCAATTTGACAGTCTCAGGCACCTATTGACGTCGTTTTGACTATTTTGTCTCATATCTTGAAATGTATCTCTTTATTCCCTATCACCCTATAGTGACACATGTACAAGACACCTGTATGCCGAAAGGCACGTAGATCAGACCTATTGTTGATTTTAGGATAATTTTATAGGTTTTGGGAAATTTTCACTGCACAGACAAATCCATCATGGTAGACTTTATAGGTTCATGTGGCTTTTGTTCACCGTGAGAAATAAGGCAGGTTACACAAATTCAGCACTGTCGATCAAATGGGGTGGAAATAGCATCATTTAGAAATGTGCATATTGAATCGTGTACTGTAGCGCCCCTGGTGGAGGAATCGGTTTGGGTCTCGATTAGGGATGCTCATATTGACCGTTTAACCGTTAACCGAAAGTAAAACATTTGACCGGTTAATACTATCAGTTAAACGGTTAAGAAGTTTTTTTAATTTTTTACGTATATATTGCCTATATTAGTTAAATAACGTGGCGCGTTGACACGCGCAACCAGAGCTTGGCGCTTCGTTTTGAAAGGTGGGGAGATACAGGTAAT
>JACXGM010027144.1:0-14604 GCA_016801145.1 Umbra pygmaea | reverse complement strand
AATTCATTGACTTCTCGGGTTTATTCATTGATTATGTCTTTTGACAAAAACCATACCAACAGATCAAAATCTGCCTGGGAGCGAGAAATGGGTCTTGAAATTTCAAAGGAGTTATGGGATAGAGCGATTGAGAGAGTAAGCTCTACCTCATCTTGCGCCCGTCTTGGACTTATTCAGTTCAAGGTGGTCAATAGAGTTCTTTGTTTTCCTAAGGCATCGCTTCTGGTAGATGCCTTGCACGGAGGGGAGGCAGCAGCCTATGATGCGCTCCGCTGACTTCACCACCCTCTGAAGGGCTTTACGATCAGCAGCGGAGCAGCTGCCGTACCAGGCTGTAATGCAGCCTGAGAGGATACTCTCAATGGTGCACCTGTAGAAGTTTAGTAAAATCCTGACAGACATGCCACACTTCTTGAGTCTCCTCAGGAAGTATAGGCGCTTTTGTGCATTTTTTGTTGCCGAGATTGTCTGTCTGGACATGTGAGGTTGTCGATGATGAACACACCGAGGAACTTAAACTCTGAAACTTTCTCCACTACAGCTCCATCGATGTGTATGGGGGCAGGACCCTCCCTTTGCTGCTTCCTAAAGTCCACTATCATCTCTTTTGTCTTGCTGACGTTGAGAGAGAGGTTGTTGCTCTGGCACCAGGTAGCCAAGGCTCTTACCTCCTCTCTGTAAGCAGTCTCATCGTTGTTGGAGATGAGACCTAGGATAGTTGTGTCATCAGCAAACTTTATGATGATGTTGGAACTGCATGTGGCCACACAATCATAGGTGAACAGAGTGTACAAGAGGGGACTGAGTATGCATGGTTAATGTGGTTTTGATTGCCATTGGTTAATGTTTACAATAAAAAGCAACCTATCTACAATGAACAGAGAGAAAGAGTTAGATAGAGAATATGGTGGGGAATCAACGTAAAAATGGGCACCAAGCTTCTCGTCAGAGGAACTTGAAGTTTTGCTGGACGAGGTGCACTGCATAAGATGACACAGTTTTCCAGCTTTCGGAATAACATGTGCAACAGCAACGAAAAAGAGCTACATAGCAAGGCTGCCTCCGGATCAGGCACACCGAGGTCCTGGCAGGACGTCAGGAAAAATCTCAAAAGGGCTTAAGTTTTGCCGAATAAAACAATTGACATGGACTAAACGGCTCCGCGGCCGGCGCCGTCTTTGCTTCAATACAAGGACACGTTGGATCGCTGCCATAGTTGGTCGCTTACTGGACACCACCATGCTTACCCATTTATAGATCTTAGCCATTTAGAGCCAAATTGTTTGCCAAACTTTAATTATCAAAAGTGATTAATTTAAACGCTTTAATGACATTACGAAATAGCCTAGGCTGATTACCACATATTAGTTCTGATACCAAATAAAGTCAATTTCATAAATAGGCCTGTATCCATTGCGAACATATTTTATTATTAGTCTTAAAATGTCCAAAAAATCATTGTTGAGCCACAACGTTGTCAACATACCATAGTTTGACTTGTACTGCGCTGCACTGATTTCTAAAGACTGCTACACAGTGGCGGCGACTAACAGCTTGAGCTCAAACAACGCTAAGAGAGAACTTACGAATGGTCCAGACCAACCTTACGAAAGTGATTTACAGAAGATATACTTAGCGTACGAACGTGTCGGGAACCGTGCCATAAGGTTAAGAGAGAGGTTAAGGAATAGGTTAAGAACTACTTAGTGATAAGAACGTTTTGGGGAACCGGGCCCTGGCCTTTATGTAAGTGGCAAGAAGTAAGCCATTTCTAACAGATATCCATAAAAAGTGTTGTTTAACCTCTTAAGCCTCGCCCCCTAATTGTCAAATTCTGCCTAAAAAAACATACCCAAAGTTAAACTGTTGTTACACTGGACCTGAGGCAAGTACAAACATATGGTTGATATTTTTTTAAAGACAAGACTTTGACATTTTTGGATATGTAAAATTCATTTCAAACAAATATACACAGTGAATATGGCACAAGATGAAATAAAGAAAATGCATAATTATTTTCTGTTTTATTTTTCTACATCTTCTTTGAAAGAACCCTACAATGCTATGTATTAAGATAGGATACTGGATCCAATTCAAATCATGTTGTTAAGGGGCTGGCCACATTAGTCTAACATTTTGTAGTGATTGAGTAAACAGCCAATGAGCTATGGCTTTGTATGTGAAACTATATGTTTAGAAAAAATGCACCGTGATGACGTTTACATCCGGGTCCTGAGACGTACAAAACATTTCTTTGCTAAATTATCTCTGTCAGTCTTCGGTTAACATTGTTAATCTTGCACATTTTTAAGATCTCTGTTTTATAAGGATGACGTATATGTCGACATTTCTAAGCTTTCGGACACTTTTCACATCTGTCTTTTGTTCAGAAGTGCAGGGAAAATACACTAGTTTTTTCATTTATTTATAAGTAGATTTAAAAGTCTAGGAAGATTTTTTACATTCAAGATGGATTTTACCTGGGAAAACTATGCTTTAAGTCATTACTGGGACCCTTTGATGACCAAAAAGAAGGATTTTATGACCTTAGGTAAAATATTTTGTACTAAAAGCTTAACTTAAGTAACGTCTGCTAACCTGTATTTTCTAAGTAAAATGTAATTGTTTTCAAGACGCGTAGCTGACATTAAGTACTCTAACGTTGTGAATTTTATAGCTACACTAAAACCGAGATATTTGCTAGAATCCCAAGATTCTAAGCTTTAAGAACATATAACACATGTGTATATATAACCCAATAAATGACGTCGTTAGCCTTGTTTCTAGTTTGACATTCCATTTAATTTGAGGCACATGTGTACAAGGCACGTAGCTTACATTATGAGGGGAAATTATTATTTTTGTTATAGCTACTGTAGAATGGTGACATTTGCTACATTCCTGAGTGTCTAAGCTTTCTGTTGATATATAACATGTATATATAACCTAAAAAATAGGACTTGTGAACTGTGATTGTTTGGACTTGTGAACCAGTAATATAGTGAACCAGACTACCGGCGCCGGTATGGTGCTCCCTAAGTAGTTAAAGTTTGCCACAAGCCACCTGGAAGACACACCAAAGATGTGGAAGAAGGTGCTCTGGTCAGATGAAACCAAAATCAAACTTTTTGGCAACAATGCAAAATGTTATGTGTGGCGTAAAAGCAACATAGCTCATCACCCTTAACACACCATCATGGTTTGGGCCTGCTTTTCTTCAGCAGGGACAGGGAAGATAGCTAAAATTGATGGGAAGATGGATGGTGCCAAATACAGGACCATTCTGGAAGATGGAGTCTGCAAAAGACCTGGGACAGGGACACAGATTTGTCTTACAACAAGACAATGATCCAAAACATAAAGCAAAATCTACAATCTATAAACATATCCAGGTGTTAGAATGGCCAAGTCAAAGTCCAGACCTGAATCCAATCGAGAATCTGTGGAAAGAACTGAAAACTGCTGTTCACTAACGCTCTCCATCCAACCTCACTGAGTTCGAGCTGTTTTGCAAGGAGGAATGGGCAAAAAATTCAGTCTCTCGATGTGCAAAACTGATAGAGACATACCCCAAGCGACTTACAGCTGTAATCACAGCAAAAGGTGGCGCTACATAGTATTAACTTAAGGGGGCTGAATAATTTTGAACGCCCAATATTTCAGTTTTTTATTTGTTACAAAAGTTTGAAATATCCAATAATTTTGTTCCACTTCATGATTTTGTCCCACTTGTTGTTGATTCTTCACAAAAAAATTACAGTTTCATATCTTTATGTTTGAAGCCTGAAATGTGGCAAAAGGTCAAAGTTCAAGGGGGCCGAATACTTTCGCAAGGTACTGTACCTGCTTGAACGCAGATTAAGAGGTGTTGCTCTAGAGATTAATTATCATATGTAAGATGGGTTTTTGCCTAGTAGAAATTTGTAAATAAGATGAAACCAGTTTGTTTGTTGCCGGGTGTGTAGTGAAGGCCATCCGATTACATTTTAGAGGTTGCAGTGATAGTTGTTATATGGGGCATTGGTGACAAAACGGACGGCATTGTGGTACACAACATCTAATTTTCTAAGGAGAGTGTTTGATGCAGATCTGTAAATTACATCACCATAGTCTAGTATAGGGAAGATGGCCATTTTCACAAAGGCATGTTTGGCAGGAAGCGTAAAGGAGGCTTTGTTATGGAATAAGAAACAAATCCTGGATTCAATTTTGGAGTGGAGCTGATTGATGTGGATCTGGAAGGAAGGTGAATAGTCTAACCAGAACCCTAGGTACTGTATTTGTTGTTTTCTACATATTCCAGTACAGACCTGTCAAGTGTGATGATGCTTGTTGGGCAGGCAGGTGCAGAGTCTGATCGGTTGAAGAGCATACATTTAGTTTTGCTAGAGTTTAAAAGTAATTGGAGGCCATGGAAGGAATGTATGTTATCAAAGACATTGAGGTGGATCATATTCTCCTGCGGCAAGAGCGACATCATTGATATATACAGAAAATAAAGTCGGCCTGAGAAATGAACCCTGAGGCACCCCTATAGAGACAGCCAATGTTCTGGAAAGCAGGCCCTCCGGTTTAACACACTGGAATCTGTCAGAGAAATCATTTGTAAACCAGGCAAGGCAGTCCTTTGAAAAACCCAGGCTCTTTAATCTGCCAATGAGGATGTTGTATCTAACAAAGTTGAAGGCCTTGGCCAGGTCGATACAGACTGCTGTGCAGTAGTGCTTTTGGTTGACAGCACTTATGATGTCGTTTAGGACTTTTAGTGTGGCTATGGTGCACCCGCAACCAGCTCGGAAACCGGATTGCATGTCAGAGAGGCTGCGATGGGATTCAAATAGGGTGACAGTTTGTTTATTAATAAGGCTTTCGAAGACCTTTGAGAGGCAGGGTAGGATGGAAATTGGTCTGTAGCAGTTTGGGTCTAAACTGTCCCTCTCTTTGAATAGGTGGATTACTGGAGCAGTTTTCCAATCTTTAGGGATCTCAGATGAACTAAAAGAGAGGTTGAAAAGGCTAGTGATGGGAGCAGCCATATTTCCCGCAGACACATTTAGAAATGAAGGGTCCAGATTGTCTAATCCATCAGATTTGAACGGGTAAATTTTTTGCAGCTCCCTCAGAACATCGTCTGTCTGGATATGGGTAAATGAGAAACATGGGGGGCTTTGGCTGGATGCTACAAAGGCAGAAGGCATGTTACCATAGTTAGGGTGGGGCCTGCCAGATGGAAAGCATGGCCTGCCGTAGCAAAATGCTTATTGAAGTTCTCAACTATGGATGCCTTTGTGGTGAAAATATTATCTAGCCTTAGAGCTTTGGGCAGCTGGGCAGAAGTGTTCTTATTCTCCATGGACTTTACTGTATCCCAGAACATTTTAGAATTTGTGCTACAAGAAGCAAACTTATGTTTGAAGATGCTAGCCTTAGCATTTCTAACCGCCTGTGTGTAAAAGATCATGTTCAAGATGTGGTGCTGTCCCAGCGCAGCATTAGTGATGTAGTAGCTACCGGGCGTCAAATCGTTGGCCACTATAAACATTCACATCTTGCCTACTCCAGTATGGAAACTGTGCAGACACAGTTAAACCATCCGATCAAAAGGCTGCAACAGGATGTACCCACCAGTTGGAATAGCACCTTGTATATGCTGCAAAGACTATTGGAACAGAAGCATTTATTGGTTGCATATTCAGCTGATTACGATTTAAACTTAACAGCCAATCCCTGGGGACTGATAGAAAATATGATATCCCTTCTGGAACCTTTTGATGAGCTCACCAGGGAAAGCTGTTCATCATCAGCATCTGCCGCGGATGATATTCCATCCATAATTTCTCTGAAATGTCTCCTGGGTAAAAGTGTTGAAACAGATTGTGAAGTGTAAACTTAAAAACACACTATTGGAAGCTGTGAATCAATGATTTGCCAACATTGAAACAGAAACTATTTATTGTGTAGCTACATTCCAGAGATGGGCACTATTACTCGAATAGTTGAATATCTTAAGTAAGTTAGTATTCAAATATTTTTTTATATATGAAATTAAGTGTCTAATGTGTCATGTATTACAAGAGTTGTGATGTTTTAAGGTATTTAATAAATAATAAGCAACAAATGATGGCCATTCTACATTCTGCTGCAGTCTATCATTTGGTGCTTAAAACTGGAAAAATGCCAAGCAAGCGAAGCAAGGTGTGGAGGTATTTTTATCATGTTGACAACCAAACAAACATTAAATGTAAAATATGCAATGTCAAGCTAGTGTACCACGAGTATACCACTTCAATGCACAACCACATGAGGTTGAAGCATAAAGAAAAAACTTTACTCACAGGACAAACAAATGTAGCCCTGCATTACCTCATTTTCTACCTTGAAGCAAATCTGTGACCCGGTAAGAAGCAAGCACATCACACAGATTTTGATCACCACAATGATAACAAAAGACATGCTACCTCTGAGCTTTGTGGAAGGACAGGGCTTTCGAGAACTGATGAAATTTGTTGAACCAGAGTACAATATGCCCTCATGCAAGACAATCACTGAGGGTCTAAATGAAATATAACAAGAGGGTGGAATAATTAAAAGCCGAGCTTGATGTCACAGAATATTTTGCTATCACTACAGACACATTGAATGCCGTGACAACTTAATCATACACAACTATTACTTGTCACTACATCTCACAGGACTGGGAAATGAATAGTGCAGTGTTACAGACGCGCAATTCTGACGAAAGTTACACAGCAGTAAACATAGCTGCCCAACTTACAGCAGCGACAGCAGAGTGGGGCATAGCACACAAAGTGACAGCCTGTGTCCACAACAACGCTAGTAACATGGTGCTTGCCATCCAGGGTATTTTAGAGTGGGAGTCAGTCCCTTGCTTTGCTCATACGCTCCAGCTGGCCATCAATGATGGCTGTAAAGTGACCAGCTTGAGTCTGGTGGTGGGAGCATGTGGGAGGTTAGTGAACCATTTCCATCACAGCACTGTTGTGACGGTAGGGTTAAACCAAAAACAGGAGCAGTGAAATATACCTTTACACAAGCTCATTAAGCACTGTCCATCACATTGGAACTCCATTTGTAACATGTTTGAGTGGCTCCATGAGCAGAGATGGGCAGTGGCAGCAACCCTCTTAGACAGAAACATCCCGAAGCTTAGTGATGCCAGGACCCTAAGTTCATGTATCTTTTTTCAAGCCATCCCACTTGCTCCCTCTTCTAATTTCTTTGTTAAATTTAAACAACTTTTTTGTAAATACATTTGGAACAGTAGACGCTCCAGACTGCGCATGACCTTGTTAAACTTACCATATGACAGAGGTGAGTTAAATCTCCCTTTCCTCTAGGGATACTATTGGGCGACCCAACTAAGGGCAACCTCATGTTGGTTCGAACACAAGTCACCGCTGCACTGGATAAGGATGGAGGAAACCACAACTTCTAAAATCCCCTTATGCCTCTACCTTTATTCAGCAAGTGTATCCACTCTGAAAAAACGCACTGCTAACACCTTTGTTAAAAACACGCTGATAGTATGGCATGAGTTGTTATATTGTGTAACATGCTCCTTTATCCTGATTCTCACCTATTTGGGGGAACAGAAACTTCACAGCAGGTACTAATGACCTTGGTTTCAAGTTATGGGCAGACAGAGGTATCATTAAAATGTCATATATGTTTGAGAAGGATACTCTTTTAAATTTGAATGAGATTAAGCAAAGGTTTAGCATTGAATTTTTTTTCAAGTATCTTCAGATAAGAAACTTCATAACAAAGACACAGGACACTGTGGAACTTCGCTGTCTATATTCTTTAGAAGATGTAGTTTTGAACCATTATGGAACAGCTGGACTAATCTCAAAATTCTATCAGATTATCATAGCTGCATCAAAAGAATCCTCAGAGGATAAAAGATTAGCATGGTGTTCAGATCTTACTGAAGAAATCACTGTAGAAGAATGGCAGGATATATGTCACCAGTGCGAAACACAAACAATAAATAGAAGGTTCAAACTACTCCAGTATAAATGGGTAATGAGAACATACACTCACCTAAAGGATTATTAGGAACACCCGTCCAATTTCTCCCTAATGCAATGATCTACTCAACCAATCACATGGCAGTTGCTTTAATGCATTTAGGGGTGTGATCCTGTCAAGACAATCTCCTGAACTCCAAACTGAATGTCAGAATGGGAAGGAAAGGTAATTTAAGCAATTTTGAGCGTGGCATGGTTGTTGGTGCCAGATGGGCCGGTCTGAGTATTTCACGATCTGCTCAGTTACTGGGATTTTCACGCACAACCATTTCTAGGGTTCACAAAGAATGAAGTGAAAAGGGAAAAACATCCAGTATGCGGCAGTCCTGTGGGCGAAAATGCCTTGTTGATGCTAGAGGTCAGAGGAGAATGGGCCGACTGCTTCAAGCTGACAGAAGGGCAACTTTGACTGAAATAACCACTTGTTACAACTGAGGTATGCAGCAAAGCATTTGTGAAGCCACAACACGCACAACCTTGAGGCGGATGGGCTACAACAGCAGAAGACCCCACCGGGTACCACTCATCTCTACTACAAATAGGAAAAAGAGGCTACAATTTGCAAGAGCACACCAAAATTGGACAGTTGAAGATGGGAAAAAGGTTCCCTGGTGTGATGAGTCTTGATTTCTGTAGAGACATTCAGATAGATACAAACAGAATGAGAACAAGGATCCATCATGCCTTTCTTGAACATGACAATGAGTTCACTGTACTAAAATGGTCCCCACAGTCACCAGATCTCAACCCAATAGAGCATCTTTGTGATGTGGTGGAACGGGAGCTTCGTGCCCTGGATGTGCATCCCACAAATCTCCATCAACTGCAAGATGCTATCCTATCAATATGGGCAAACATTTCTAAAGAATGCTTTCAGCACCTTGTTGAATCAGTGCCATGTAGAATTAAGGCAGTTCTGAAGGTGAAAGGGGGTCAAACACAGTATTAGTATGGTGTTCCTAATAATCCTTTAGGTGAGTGTACATTACTACATCATATACCATAATATACTGGATACGTGTGTCTAGTGTGGTATACAGATAAGTAGCTTGTATCACTGTCTCTGGGAATGCACCCTCATTCAGGAATTTTGGAAAGAGATTATTTCAACTGTATCTATGTTTATCAATGAACAACTTCTCTTATGTCCCAAACTTTGTATTTTTGGTTTCCCAGCAAGCTATACATTAAACAATAGCAGCAAGAAGATGGTTACATGTTGTCTTCTTGAAGCTAAACATAAAATTGCATTGTCATGGAAATCTATTCACAGACCAAGCAAGCAAATTTGGCTTAGAGGGCTACTGTAATGTCTTGTTCTAGAGAAACTTACATGTGTTGTTAAAGTGAAAAATGACACTTTTGTAATGATTTGGGGCTCATTTATGCAGTTTCTGGATGGGGGGATTTCATGGCGGCTTTGTAGTTTACTGTTGTTATATATGTAGAAAAATAAAATCACTGATCACATTTTGGAAAGTGGGAGCATTCTATATGCTTGCACAGAAATTGTATCCATCTGTGCATGTGCAGGTTAGTCACTCCTTAGTGTTATTCTTTTCTTTTCCTTAAATGCCATGATGAGAGTCAGTCAGTAATCATAACAGTAAAATATATCACTAACATCTCTACATTTGGAATATCTTCAAGTGCTTATCTGTACTGATACATGATGTGCCTTGATGTGCCTTGTTTTGTTCTGTTTTGTGTCTTTGTATTGTAAATGGAAAAGTCAATAAATACATTTGTCAAAAAAAAGCAAAATAGATCTAGCCACTTGGCATTGCCGAATACACCTATTTTAAGTTTATCTCACTGCCTTACTTATTTTTCAAAGGTCCATGTTCATAGGCTAATTCATTTGTTATGAAGAATGTTATTTTCCTTTTAACAAAAAACATTTCTTTTATCGCCTATTCGTCAGCTTTCTAGTTATCTATGTACATAGCTTTTTGGCATTATAAGTATTCTAAATATTCATTTCGAAATAGGCCATACGCAGGTGACTGTTATGCTGAACACTATTTTGATTAGCCTTTTGTATAAACTCTGTTTTGTTGCAAAAAAATACAATTATTGCCACTTGTTGTCAGGATATTCTGGTTTATTTCTTAAGTGATACAGTTAATGTAAATATTTGTAGGTTATAGCCTGCATTACTGCATTTGCTATCAATTCAACATTAATATTGCGTTTACCTGGAACAAAAATGAAACTTTATTGAAAAATATACATATAAAAAGTATAAAATCGGTATCGGACGATTTTGAAGACTGAAAATTGGCAATTGGTATCGGCCTAAAAAAACTGAATGGTGCGTCCCTAGTTTGCAGCTGTTATACAGCCAGAGAAATTATCTCTCGATATCGGCCTATTTTTGGAGATTTTTACTATTTAAAATGCAGTAATTCCCAATGATTGCACCCTAAGGATTTTAAAATGTAAAATGTAGCTAATTTAAGACATTCATTGTCTATCTTATAGAATTTAAATTGGTTCTGCACCTTATGTACAGTCAGAGATGTTAGCTCTCACAAACAGCCTGTGAAAACGGGACATTGTTGGCTACAGAGTTCCAGTAGTAGACTACACAAAAAGTTCCAGTCTGCTGTCATTAATTTGTAGCCTACCAGTAAGTGATATCTACATTTTCTGCCAACAATGCCTTTTAAATTCATATAAAATTTGGCAAACAAGCATTTGTTGAGTGTCACGGCAGGAAGCACCAGCTTTGCAAATAAAGTAGATTTTATTTCACACATAAGGCTTAAACTGAATTATCTACAAAATAATAAACACACAGAAGATACTCAAAACAGAAAGTGCTTAAACTTGAGAGGGCTAGAAAAGAACAAAACACAGAAGATATCTTGTCATCACAACAGAGGCAGAGGTGGAGGCCAAGCAGACTTAGGCAGAGGCTGAGACCCGGCAAGCGGAGACCGAACCGGCTGCTGGAAACACTGGACTGGTACCAGGACCGGGGCAAGCACAGAAACCGGAGCCGGCACAGGGACCTGGGCAGGAACAGGACATGGGACAGACAAAAAGCAAAGACCTGGACTAAGGCAGGGGCTGCTACAGGTCTCCCAGTTAAGGTTCGCCGCAGGTAGCTCTGGAGATGCAGTGACTAGGATCACTGGGGAGACATCAGCATGAAGCACTGGTGAGATAGCTGCGGCAGGTGGCACAGGTGAGGAAGTAGCACATTGCACCAGTGAGAAAACAGCAGGCAGCACTGGTGTAGCAGTAGCATGTATCATTGGTAACTTAGCTGTAACAGCATGAAGTACTGGTGAGACGGCCTCGGGCGACATAGGGGAAGTAGCAGCAGGTGCTGAGGTATCGGGCAGAGGTGTAGCGCTGCGGTAGGCTCTGGATTTGGCAGGGTTGCCCTAGCCTCAGCAGTGAGCATTGTTGCTGCTGGGTACTCTGAGTGTGAGCGGGCTGCAGGGGACACTGGAGGTAGTCGGACAGCTGTATCATTAGGTGGTAGAGACACAGTTGAGACCTCGGGGGGGTCGAGTCTCGGTGGAGACCTCTTGTGGCAGAAGGGAGACCTCTAATGGCAGAGGGGCAGACTTGGGTTTTTCAAGGACCTGTATGGAAACAGGCTTTACATGGTCCTGCAGGTAAGCAGACTGTTCAAAGGTCTGCATGGGAGCAGGCTTAGCAGGGGCTTGTATGGTAACAGGCTTTACAGGGACCTGCATAGTAGCAGGTTTAACAGGGTTCTGGAGGTGGACTCAGTGGAGACATCTAGTGGTGGAGACTCGGTGGGGACATCTAGTGGCGGAGTAGCAACCTCCGGTGGTCGTGGGGCGGCCTCCGGGGACCGGAGGGTGACTTCGGGTGGTTGAAAGGTTATATCCATGTTAAACTGCGGGGTAGCAGCCATCTTGATCTGTGGAGTGAGGGGGTTTATCATGAGTCAGAAGACTGGAGAGGGAGCAAGGTAGCTTCCAGGGTGGATAACAGTTGTGGAGAGCGGGCAAGCACCCGTTGAAGTTGGAAGCTCAGAGCTTCCTTTCTTGAGCTCCCCCTGGCCTATCCTCCAAGTAAATAACTCACCTGAGTTCTACTTCGTCTTTAGTGGTCCTGTGGTTTCGGGCAGTGACCATCCTTGGCTTGGCGATGGCTATCTTGAGCTGCGGGGAGGCAGCCATCTTGAAAGGCTTAGGGGAGGCAGCCATCTTGGACTGCATGGATGTTGGCTTCTCGGGGCTCTGCATGGAGGTCGGTTTCTCTGGGACCTGCCTGGAAGCAATCCTTTTGGGTACAGACTCCTCTTACTCAATGAACTACTATTCTACATCCCAGTAACCCCATTTAATGGTTTCCCAATCCACAAAATGTAACCCATAGCATTCCAAACCTGTACTGTCATTGTCCAAATCATCAGAACCCATTGTGTAGTCGTCTTCATTGGAACTGAGGTCCTCCCAAAAAGAGGTAAGTAGCACAGATCCTGATAACCAGTTCTTAGCGTTAAATGCTGCCTTTTTGTTATAAATTCTACTGAAATCTCCAGGAAAAGTTACTCCAAACAAAACAGGCTTAAAAACAGCAGGCAACTAATGGAGATATTCACAGATACTCACAACTCCAAATACAAGATTTCTAATCACTAGGACAAAATAGCAGGCAGGAATAAACATGTAGGTCGTACATCAACAAGAGACATAACGAAAATGAACAGCAACCAAACTTCTATCTTCTTCTTTTATGGTTTAATGGCGGATCACAACCAACTTAAGGTGCATATACCGCCACCAACTGTACCGGTGTGTGAGGCTGGTCACGGCCCACCCAATTCATGTCTACCCAACTCACCCCAGCACCCTTGGAAATGGAAATACAGCCCACTACCCACCCCCCGCAGCCCCCCCCCCACATCCCACTAACTACCCTCCCACTCACCTTCATAAACTCATGAATCATCTCCTCCTGTGACACCAGTAACACCCATAAACTCCCTAGCAGCACCCACCACAACATCTATCCTAGCATTTCTTCCCTTAACCTGACTACATATATTCACCACACTACACAGAAACTCAACCCTGCCCACCAACAGTGAATCCTTACCTACCACACACTCATGTTTACACGTCTCAGACAACATCACCTTGTGAACACCCATACCTTCCTCCAACACTGTCCCTGCACCCCTCTCCTTCTCCACCTGCCCACCCAACCCAGGGCCCCCACTCTCCACACCGCTTCAGCATAAGTGACCTTATCCGCTACCTTAACCCCCTGAGCCTCTGCTTTGCCCGCTTCTCAACCATACACCCCCCAAACACACAATTACAACACCTCACCTCGTCCCCTACCCACACTTGCCATACTCATGTGGACCCCCACAACTAGCACATCGACCCTGCCCTCTGCACACAGCAGCCACATGCCCCATACGCTGACATTTAAAACACCTCAGTGGTGGTGGCACATATTCCCTCAGATAAAAACTAAAATACCCTAAGTGCACCCTACTCAGCAACAGCCCTCCAAACTCCAACAATACCGTGGGACTCACCTTCTACCTTCTCCAACGCCCTACTGCCCAACCGTCTTGCTTCCAGCACAATCTCTCCTGACACCACCTCTTTAAGCTCCTCTATGAACAGATCCTCTGGAACACCCATGATCACCCCTCTCACCTTCGCCACACTCCCAGGCACCAGACATTTCACCTTACCCCCACTCAACACATCCAACTTCAGCAAGTTATCCCTTTGAGCCACACTACCCACATCAATAAGTACCCTACCACCACTCAAACACCTAGCAGCCATCACCCTCCCAACCTGTTCTCTAATTGCTGCAGGGAGTGACACCAGGTGTAACACCTTACCTATCAGGGCTGCAAACACCACAATCACCTTATACCCCTGCTCCACACCACCAAGTGCCGGCTCTTCACCCTCTCCCGAACTACACTCACCACCCTCTTTCTTCCGTGCACGCTTCTTCTCCCTCTGTACATAATGTGACTCCAAAAAAAATTACCCCCGCACTGTCAACACCCACAACCCCATCCAAACTCCCCTCCATGCCGACCTTATTCACAGTACAGCCGTAGCAACCCCCCACCGCCAGACCTGTACTTTTATTTAGCCTGTTTGTTTCTTTTTTGCACACTGCACATGTCAGCACAATTGCAGCCGTTGTTACATTAACTATAACCTGTCCTGAACTTTAAATATACTGTTGTTATTAGACCTTTAGCAAAAATGCCTTAGATATCCTTACGCCCGTTTCAGACATACTCCGTCTGCGGTGCGTATGCGGTCCGTATATTTTTCCGTGCCCATGTTAACAGGCTAGAGCTTTCACACTACATGCCGATGGGGTCCGGTGATCCGTTCCAGGAGCGGTGCGTATACAGCAGTGCAGCGATCGTTTCCGAACAGAGTCTATTTTTGCTGTGCTGCACCGCACTGAATTAAAGTGGCAGCGCATTGTTCACATAAAAATTAACATAGCTTCACGAGAAATCATAATAATTTCATCATATAGGTATAACTAGCCTACAGTTAGTGTTTTACAG
>JACXGM010027143.1:0-14605 GCA_016801145.1 Umbra pygmaea | reverse complement strand
AAATTGTCCGGCTGCAAGGACAGTGCGGGGGAGTAGCTACTACTATCAACACTGCCTGGTGGCTCAGACGCGTTCTTATCGTTAGCTACACTGGGATTTTCCTTTTCTGGCAACTGCGTCTGAAGCCGAGCCTCTAACTTAGCTATCTTAGCAAGAAGGAGAGAACAGCAACTGCAGTACGACATGCTACTTAGCTTTCAACTGGTCGCAGTAGATGAGAGACTCCTCTGTTGTCCAATAGCGTCCCGGGGTAGACACTCGATTTCGAGGCGGAAGTTTCCGAAGTAGTTTCCCAAGGCAGAAACTCTGTGTGTCCAAAAATAGCGTCTCGAGGTGAAAACGTTGAAACAACAATAAACTAGTACTTTGGTAGACTCGTAAAAATAGAGCACCGGAGGTTCTTCTGACCCCATGGCCTCCCTAACTTTCTCTGCCATGTCTGAGATGTTTGCTTCTCCTTCTGCAAATCGGACTATGAGCACCTGGGTGCTTACCAGCCGATTGTTGTGGTATTTAGCTATTTGAATTGGCCTGTAAAATGTTAAAACATACCATACATTTTGGATGTTTTTTTATTTCTGGAAATACACATGTGCAACAATGTGAACAAATTATAATAATTCACTGTCAACCTTGAAAATGCTTTTTGACCAGATACTCTGGTAGCGGCACATCCCAAAGCCGAACCTGCTACGGGTCTTGCTGCAGTAGGTGATGCAAAGGCAAAACGCACATGGCCTGGACTTGAAGCAGAGATGTTTTGGGTGTGGGTAGGTTCTCCATGGACCTGATAATGTCCACAAGATGTCAAATCTAGAAGTGAGAAGTCGCCATAGTCTTTTGGAAATATGGCAACATTGTGATCGTCGGTCAGATAGACTGTCAGGCGGTCGACCTAGAAGGGAGGTATCGATTACTACATTAGAATCTTTAAAGTTGTTTCCCCAAAAATATACATTCCATTAATATACCAAGTTTGGGCAAAAGGTTTGCAATATTTTATCATTGGCTGGTGGGTAAGAGGTTGATTTGGGCGTAATTACATATTTAGGAACTCCTACATTAATGTTAGCCAGAAGACAACCCTTTCTTTCTGGTGCATTCATATATTTTAAATGTCAATCAATCTTTAATTATCTGCTAGTGTTTGTTAACACTAATGTCAATTTATGATAAATGATAACATGATAACAAATGTTACAAGTCTCAACTTTAAAAAGGAACATTTATTGAACCTAAAAAAAACTATATTTAGCAAATAGTAAAAACAGGCAGTGTTGCCATGTCCGCGGTTTCCTAGCCAAATTGGGCGATTTTTAAATCAATTTGGCGGTAGAAAATATATTTTTGAACAACCACACCTGCAGCATTTTCCGTTAAATGTGACTAAGGCTGTAGGTTGCAGCCTGTGCCAGGTATGGGAGGAGCTACTGAGTGTGGTGTGTATTAAAGAGAGTGAGAGAGTAGATCGTTTTGAGAGAGAGAGAGAGAGAGACTGCTACGTGCATATTCAGGGTGAGCAAAACAGAAAAATCCGACTGTGCACACATGGCTCAAACGTCATGATAATTGATGTAATTGGTTTAGTGCCTACAAAACGAATGAAGTAAAAAGCTTTACTTTGCACCATTTGTTAATTTTGTTCCCTCTTCAGACCAGAACATTCATCAAAAAGTAGAAATCAGAGTGCATCACAATATGCTATAGAAACGTGAGGAAGAAAAAAACATGTTTATGAAGACAAATCATGTTTACTAGCATACTAGACACCTAAACAACATTTAATTTTCTGAATAGACAAAATATGGAAGAACATATTGCAAAGACTAGGAAATAGAAAAGGGTTTATTGGAATGGATTAGGAGCATCCCAGCAGATGACAGTAAATCACAATAAGCGTACTATGTGATAGCAAAGAAAAAAAACTTTTTATTTTTTTTAAACACTAACAAATAATAATAAAATATTTGTATTTGTGATTAAAAAAGTAAACTGTTGCAGTAAACACTATGAGAAAAGTACTGTGGATATAGATGAACAGCAAGTTGAGTTATTGTCAAAAGTTCAGTTATTGTCAAGTTGCGATACATCTGTACTCTCATTCTTGCTGATCCTCAAATTCATTCCTGTACGTGGAGATAATTAAAGGCAAGATATAGCTAACCATGTTGTGGAATGAACAAATAAAAATTTGGAAATTAATAATATAGGCTAAAAAAATACATTTAAATGTAAATTGTGGAAAAAAGTATTGGAATTATTAACTCAGTAGCGATGTAAACAAATTGGGCTAGTTTTAAGGCATTTTGGGCTGTTTTTGAGCAGTCATTGGGCTAGTATTTTCTGGTTGACCTGGCAACCCTGAAAACAGGTGAGGTAGAGGGGCATTGCATGGTCTGCACGTAAACTGCAGCATCTCCAGTAACCCAGAGCTGCCTGTAAGTAATGCCTGGAAAACCGGTGAACACAGCAGCCACGTATCGGCCGATGGTGATACACAAAAATGCAAATATTGGCCCGATATATCGGCCGGACGATAAAAACGGTCTATCACTAGTTGGCAACAGCTTGAAATTAGTCTAGTCTAGATCCATTGGATTAGATTTATTTATCAATTAGGAAAAGTGTATGATGCATTGTGAGAGTCCTACTTAATAGAGGGTTTTCACAACATCATCAGACTGGAAGTCGCCATTATCGACTTCCGAAAGTTATTAAAAACCAGGGAGTGAAATGCTAGAAGTTATCAGAGGAAAGGAGGCGCTCGTGGTTGGCAAAGCTCAACCAGAATCTATGGGGAAAAAATCTGGACAACATCCAGATTTGTTCGGCACATTTCTTGTCAGGTACAGTTGTATGCAAAAGTTTAGGCACCCCTGACAATTTATAAATAATTGGGTGTTTGGATCAGCAATATAATTTCATCCATCAAATAACTGAAGGACAATAATATTTCAATAGTGAAATTAGGTTCATTAGCCTGGGAGAACCCTGACGGACTTCCAGCAAATTTAGATTTGCTTTGCAAGTCAGTCTGGCCAAGAGCCCATTCAAGCCCATTGCCAATTTTTCCAAATCGAGGCACCAATCACAACCTCGATTTCAAGGCGAGGTTTACATAATTACGATAGCGCAGCTATATACTGTCATTGGTTGAAGCAGACAATTACAACGATGGTTGCTAAAATGGAACATCCGCAATATCACTCGTTCAAATCAGCTATCGTGTCTGTTTTAAGCGGTTTGAACATCCTTCATATCTAAAAAAAGATGTTGTCGCGGTCTTGCCGACTCGATTCTTCAAAAGTCTGATATATCCAATTGTGCCAAGAGACATTTGAGCGGTGTCCGTTGGTGACGCCTCTTTGGAAATGGGCTATGAATTAACTTTGCCCAGACCCACTGTCAGAACTGAGAAGGGTCTGGTGTTAACCAGGCTAGAGTAGGGCTGCTCGATTATGTAAAAAATCATAATCACAATAATTTTAGTCAATTTTGAAATCACGATTATTTAAATTGATTACTCATTGATTTTGGAAACTTGCATTTGTTTATTTTGAAAAACAGTAAAAATATTATGACGTCAGGAGCAGGTGCATTTTACTTTGTTGAGGGTGACCAGCACACATAGTTCGTTTGAATGTTTGGATTTGATTAGACAGCAATGTCTTTCAATTATATTTGCAAGTAAGTTATTTATATTTATTATATTAAATAAATTAACACTTCTAAACGTATCTTATTTTCTCATATAAAGCACGCAGAGCAACTCTGGTAGTGGTGGTGAGATGGCAAATTATAACGCTTGTGCAAAGTAACAACATCCTAGAGCGGTCGTTCTCAACTGTGCAAATGGGGCACACATCTTTGGCTAAAAGTATGCAACTGCATGTGTTATTTTTTTGTGCCTGCGCGCATGATGGATATGGAGTTACACTGTTTAATAAACGACTGAGTGAGTTTCGCTTTCGTTTCAGGAGGGACAAAAGTGCGCTTGTGAGTGTCATTCCAACAAAAAAATTTCTTAGAAAATGCAATGTACAAAATAATCGTTTTTTCTCGATTACACTGTTTTTATGTGCAATACGCATCAAAACAAAAAATGTGCTGTTATTATTGACTGAGGTTTTTATAGAACGTCCGTCTAACCTTCTAGCCAGGGCAGAAACATGATCTTCCTACAACCACCATAACACAGTGAAATTCTTGATTGGCATGACACCCTGGGATACAGTCTCATACATTTCAAATGCATGGGAAGAAGACAAATACATAACTGAAAACTGGCTTTTTGGACAACATACTTCCCGGTGATCTAGTTCTTGCTGACCGTTGTCATTTAGGTTGTAGAATGGCTCATATACAAATTCCAGCCTTCACTCATGGAAAGTCATAGTTAGCTTTGGGGGGGATTTAGCCAATTGATTTCTTGATGTGCAAAGATAGTGATGGTTAATGTACCATATGGTATATGATTGGCCTTGTCTGTTGTGCTCTGGTGAACTTTTGTCCATCAGTAGTTGATTTACTGTGTCTATATAGCCTAAAATTATCTATAAATTATTGTTAATTTACATCGTTATTGTATTGTTGTGGAAGAGAACACACAGCATATCACTATCATCAGAACACAATTAAAGGAAAAACAATTTATCAGAACACTTATAAACTATACACTATACATTATACAGTATACTAAAGTGCAATGCATTAACTGTAAACACAATTTTGTATGTAACTTGAGTATAACTTTTCTTTTGTCAGAATAGTTTTTAAAAAATCTCACCAACTTGATATCAAACGCCAAATGATTTTTAATTTTGTAAATGTTTATCGTTAATAAAACAACTGGTTATTTTTGCCATTCCTGTACATTTGTCTCCATTCAAAATGTCGGTCTGTAAGTCAGTTCGGGCTTCAAAAAGCTATCAAGGTGCCGGTTCGGTCTCGGGTTCGGACAGATCTATGTCGGGTTCGGTCAGAGTCGGGTTAACATTTTCAGGAACGCTTAAAGCTCTAAATCTGCACCGCCAATAAACCGTAATTCCTCGAAATATCGCGCCTTTTCTTGTGGTCCAAGTCCGGGTTACCGCTCAAAACGTGATGTCGGTGAATACCCTCTATTGGATATGCACGAACTAAGTCAATAAATTAGACCACTTTTAAGTTCGAATTTGATCAGATCTGTAAATAATGGTTTACCCACGAGGTCACTCATGAAACGACCGTAGCCAGAAGCTTCAACTACGTGAAGAGAACAAAGTGCTACAATTAGACTGCAGTATGTGCCACCACGTGGATAAGGCATGGGATAAGGCCTAGTATGGCCTACAACTAATGCCTTATAGTTCGGGAATCTAGCTGGTGGAAAAGGTCTATAGAAGTGCCTGACGCAAACATTAACCTATCAAATATATTCACTTTATCAGACAACAGCGATATAACATTATTGTGTTATTACCCTAGGCCTAGATAATGCAGAGGTTGCAGTAGGCTCTATAGAGGGCGCTATTTATTTCTGGTCCCGGGGGACCATAATACTTCAGATTTGAGCTTTTACCTAGTAGCTAGATAATTGAAATCACCTGTTTTCACGTCTAAAACAGTCACTTATGGCGTCTTTCCACCGCAGGAACTTTCCCCCGGAACTATGGACTTTGGGGTGGTACTTTGGTCGAAACGCGCAAAGCGGCCCAGGAACTAAATAAAGTTTGGGGTAGATTTTTACCCCATAAGACGTACCTCCTCGGAGGGTAGTACTTTTGAAAGTTCCTGACCTTTAGGGGGTTGTACTTTGGCACAGAACATGCTGATTGGTTGGTGAACGTAACGTTTCGATTGGTTGAAACCCCGCTGAATTCATCACAACCACCATTTTTAAAACTTCGCTACCGTGTAAACAGTAACAGTTTTATTAGCGAATTCAAAATCATTAAACAGGAATGTAAAAAATAGACAGACAAACCGACGACGAGATTCAGGCTTTACTTTATTTATGCTGAGGATGAAATACAGCGGGAACAGGAAAATGGCGATCGTAATGAGAAAGTACGTAAGTCTCAAAATATCAATTTGGTTGTACATGGCATGGGCATGGTTTACATAGGAAAACAGTGCAGAGAGAGAGAAGCTAGAAGAAATTAAAGCTGAACTTCAAAAAATAAAGGACCATAACAACACAAATGGTTCTGACCGGCACCAAAAACGGTTATTGGGGCACAGACCTTCCTTTTTCTGGGAGAGCACAAACAAGACTCGGCACATGCGTTGTTGGAAGCTAGCCAAAAATCCGAGGACCAGTTCGTTGAAGGTAAATAATATCACTTCAAAATAATATTCTCTGCTGCCCACAATGTGCTACAGGCGACAGGGGTCAGCATGTTTCTTGCGAACACCAGTAAGCCCTCGTCCCAACTCTACTTCCGAAACGCATTGAAGCCGAGGTACAAAGCCATGTTGTCTGTTGAGAGAAATGATCTTGAATTATGATTCGTAATCTCAATGGATTTAGGGGTTTGTGCTACTGAAATGGATTTCTACTGTGCTGTTTTTGTTGATTGTTTCTGGTGACTATAGGAAACCACAACCCTACACAAGCTACATCATGTACAGTATCTATCTCGTCATATGTAAAGAAAATATTTGCTAAAAATTTATTCCCATTGATATATAGGTCACGAAGTTACCTAGCTGCTCAAAAATCTATCAACCTTCATCAATGCAAAGCATGTATTGCACCATAACAACATCAATAGATTACATTAACCAATACTTGTAAATGTATTCATACCACATAACAGTAATCCCGCAGTACACTAGCTTACATAAAACCAATAGCCTAAAAAAACATTTCAAGAAATTTCTATCCATTTCCAAATGCTTACAAATAACACAACAATTAAAAGGATGTAGGATGTATTACATGTAGGATGTATTATTGGTGCTCTAAATTTTTTGCAGGGCTTGAGGGAGGCCATGTTTGGTGGGGAGGGTTAAAACTATGCATCATTCCTTTAAATTTCATTTTCAACCTTTAATAAAAAACTATTCTTCAAATGAAGTTGAATTAAATGCACATTTTGTGTTGTCTATGTTTTGATTAAGAGGAATAGGGATTCAGACTTCCTTGAGGCCCTGTTGAGCATGGATGATGAAAATACGGCCATCCTGCAACGTGGACACTAGCAGCGAGACCAGTACATGCAGCTGATGATAGCCCACCATGCTGAGGAAAGAGTGCTGAGGAGGAAAGTTGGCATTGCAGCAGGCGGACGTTGAAGAAAGCAGACGGCTCAGGCGGGAATTCCAGAATGGGTTTCTGTCTTCTCATAGAGTTTGCCCAGTCCTTTAAGAAATGGGCACAATGCCACTTGATGTTGGACACTGGTTATATTGTAATTCGTCACTTTATTGGAGTCAATGTCCTTTTAATGTGCATACAAATAGAGGTTTTTAAGCTACAGTTTTAATTGCCGGTCAGGTGCTACATAATTGATATCCTACTATTTATTTCCTTAGAAGCTCTAAAAATGTTTACACCATATTGCTGCTTACACTGCATTACAGTATATTATGTACATAATACTGTATGTGTAGATCAGGGGTCTGCAACTGCTGGCTCTTCAACCCCTCTGCAGTGTCTCCATGTAGCTTTGAAAATATATAACATGGAAATAAACAAGAAATAGACATCTGTTATGAGAGGGGCAGAGAAGGGGTTTGTGACTTTGTTGATCTAAAATTTCATAAATGCAATATATTTATACTACATAAAAGCAGTGTTATCCTCATGTTATGGGTCAAATAGGTTTGATGGCTCTTTTGATGGTAAAGGTTGCAGACCCCTGGTGTAGATACTTATATAGCCTATTTACATACACCTGTTTGAATACTGTACATTTCCTGATTGATCAAACTGTAACGTTTCCCAGTTCCCCTTCCCTGGAAACTGCCACTTCCCTGGTCTATATTGCTCAGAACTTCAATTCCCATTCCCCAGTTCTTCTTCCTGTGGACTACAGCTTCCCCAGTCTTGCCTATTCTGAACTACATTTCCCATACCCGGACTCAATCAACCAAATTCCATTCACCTGCTCACACTCACTCAGTATTTAAGCCACACACACACACCATAGCCTCTTTGCGAGGTATTGTAAGTACTGTTTCTTCTTACTAAGCATTCATTCGTGTATTGTTGTTCTGGTTTGACCTCTGCCTTGTTCCTGAATTATTCTACCTTGGATTTCCCTATTGTACTTTAGCCTAATATTAGCTATTTGCTATTCCAGTCTGACCTCTGCCTTGTTTTGGATGATTCTGCCTTGGTTTTTCCCTATTGTACCGTAGCCTATACTTTGCTGTTTGCAAGTCTGGTCAGATCCCTTGCTTTTGACTGCCTGAATTAAATAAACCTTATTGTTCACTTTTACCTCTGGGAAGTATCATTACAGAATACCTCGCCCTATTCTAAAAATGGCTGGGAGTTATCCATTTTACAGTGGCTGGGCCCAGGAGGATCCGCTATGGGACCTCTACGAAGCCTCCTATGAGGACTTTTTAGTCAGGGAGGCTATGGATGGGGACTACATCCTTCCCTGTCGTGTCTTTGAGACACCTGCCCCTTTTGAAGCTCCAAAGACGGCACCCAGTTCCTGTTCCAAGACGGTGGCTCCCAGTCCCAGTCCAAAGATGGCTACCCGCCCCAGTACCGAGAAGGCTACTAGTCCCAGTTCCAAGAAGGCTACTAGTCCCAGTTCCACTAGGGCTACCAGCCCCAGTTCTAATGCCTCGTCTCCACTGTGAGGCCACCTAGGCTATACTAGGCTGTTCTATGTAGGCTTCAAACCAGGCGTGGGCGGTTGGTATGTCTCCACTGCCTTTAGTGGAAAGTGGGCTCTGATGTCTTTCGCGGGAAAAACATACCTATGACGATTTTTACGTTTTAAGACGGCGTCAGAAGATGACGCGCATCCAGAGCGACCTGTGACTACCGACCGCAAAGCACTGTAGTAAACAGTCACGTAGAGCCAGAAGGGTGCATTTACAAAAATGCAAGATATAGTTGATTTCGAATCGCTTACATTTTCTTTTTTTGGTTTGTGTTTAATTTTTAAACTTCTCGTGAAGTCCAGGGAAAAATTATTAAATACGATTCGCAGAGGGAGACTGATCCTGCAATGCCGGCTGCACAGGCAACAACGTTCCGCAATCGTACAGTTGACACTCACGAGGCGTAGACAGCAACGTTTGCAAGAGGTATGTTTTTTACCATTTCGTATGTGCTTTAGCCATATTGATGATGTATTAGTTAGTTATATCTGTATGTTCAAACCAAACGCATGGTACTAACTCCCGTTTACAACAGCTGCATAATGTGTAGGGGTATCTGTTGGATGGAATGTGTGTCTGAGACGTAGCTGTGGTGCTATATCACTGAACATAATTGTCCTAGTTTCTTTATACATGATTGGCTAAATATTTATTTTCTATATAGCCTACCTCATTTGGTAATACTTTATTTTGAGAGTCCAAAAGGTGTATCTGTAGATGCTCTACAGATTATCTGCAGACTATCAACAACACTTTAACAAACTATCTACTAACCCTAATCCTTACCTTAACCCTTCCCCTAATGTTAAGCCTAACCTTAACCATTACCCTTAAACATATTCTAAACTTACCCCTACCCTTAAATTAAACAATTAGTTGCTTATAAACAGATAGTTTGTTGATAGTCATATCATCAACAAACTATCTGTAGAGCACCTACAGATGGAATTTCGGACTCTCCAAATAAAGTGTAACTCCTCATTTATTGTCATGTCATTTATTTTAGTTGGCTCTAGAAAGTCAGAAGAAGTCTCTGAAAAGTATAGAAGGATGTTTGTATAGTGTTAATACTATTGTTGAAGTTAGTACAAGCACGTGGTGTCATTTGTATGGTAGCTAGTATTGCTTTCAGGATCTCCTGTATTTTCTATCAGTAATTTATACATTACATTAGTATGAATTGATAACTAATACCTGCAATTTTTTTCAGATCTTTCACAGGTTGCAGGGCTGCAGACGAGCACCCATTGTTTGGACAGGGTACCAGTCAACTGAGTGGTGGGACCATTGTGTTCCACAGTTCACAGATGCCCAATGGATTGAGAACTTCCGTATGTCAGCAGAGACTTTCCAGTTCCTCTGCAACAGACTGTGTCATGCAATGGAGAGGCAGGACACACAGTTCCGTCTTTGTGTCCCTCTTCGGAAGCGTGTTGCTATTGCCTTGTGGAAATTGGCCACAAATTCAGAGTACCGCAGCATAGCACAGCTCTTTGGTGTTAGCCGTACAACTGTGTGGCGCTGCACAAAGGAGTTCTGCAGTGCGGTACTACAAGTTCTGCGACCTTGCTCTTCCAACCCCTGAGAAGCTTGCAGAGATGGCTGCCTACTTTGAACAAAGGTGGGGTGTACCCCAGTGTGTGGGGTCTGTCGATGGAAGTCACATACCTATCATTGCACCAGAAGAGTACCATTGTGATTATTTTAATCGCAAGGGCTGGCATTCCATTATCCTTCAGGCAGTTGTAGATGGGAGGGGACTGTTCTGGAAGGTCAGCGTTGGATCACCAGGAAGTGTCCATGATGCCCGTGTCCTTCGTCAGTCCACACTGTGGGAACTCTTGCAGAGTGGCACCCTGTTTCCTCCACAAACCAAAGTCCTTGGTGGTGAAGATGTGGGGTATTTCATTATCGGTGATGCCGCCTATCCGTCTCAGCCATGGCTGGTAAAGCCCTTTGCAGACACTGGCAACCTGAATGAGCAGCAAACACATTTCAACGAGAGAATCTCCAGAGCTAGGATAGTGGTGGAAAATGCATTTGGAAGGCTGAAGGGAAGGTGGCGCTGCCTTATGAAGCGCAATGACTGCAATGTGGATTTGGTCAGACAGATGACCCTCACTTGTGTTTTGCACAATCTGTGTGAGCAACACCATGAAGTCTTCAGACAGGACTGGGCTGCTGCCAGAGATAATGCAGTATTACAGCAGCCTGCAAGACCACTTCCAGATAGGCAGGGGGGGGACCACGCGAAGAGAGTGCGTGATGGACTCATGAATTACTTTAATAGCTAGTTACAATTGTGAATAAATACAGCTCTGGAAAAAATTAAGAGAACACTGCAAAATCACAAGCGTCTCTGCTTTTCTTTGATAGGTGTGTGTTTGGGTGAAATTGACATTTGTACTGTTTTCAATAAACTACTGGTAACTTAATGAAAATACTGTCTCTCACAGCATTTATTTGGTCAAAATATGTACAAAGATGCAGTCTTTTACAGACCTTCAATAATGAAACCAAAGTATTTTGAGAAGTACAATACTGACATGTTAACTTTGGGAGAGTTAAGAAATCTATATTTGGTGGAATAATGATGATATATATAATAATTGGCATTCTTGCATCACTTTTTCCCACAGGTGTATGTATACTCCTAAAGTTTTCTGTGGCAAACACAGCAACAATTAAGCCATTATTCCTTTGTTATTATTTATATGTGAAGACTTAACATTTCTTATCTTCTTAACATCATAACTGCATTGCTGAGCCATGGAATAAGACTTTCACCATATTTGAAAACACATGTATGTCTCCTGAACATGTCACTAATAAATTAATTTATAACTTGAATATTGAGTTATATCCTAGACCAAATGTGTGACCTACTGATGAGTCTCATGCAATAAACAGGACAGTTAATGTTTAACATGTTTATAAAAATCTTACAGTATGAACAAAGACAAATGAATAAATATAAGTGTGGAATATTTAAAAAAGTTTGTGCAATGTTGGAGGTGGAAACTGTTTTCACCATGTGCAATAAAGACAAAAGGTAGTGCAACCTGGAAATAAGTCTTCCTGTTTAATCTCCATCTGGAGTTGGTGGTTTATTAATGGCCTTATTAATAATAATTTCAAATAATCCAAGCATTCGGTGTAATGTCTGGGTCTGGGCATTTAGGGCAGCTCTCTCTTCTTCCCTCGCAAGAAGAATATTAATCTGCAGCTGCATCTGCTGTTCAGACTCTCGCTGCATCCGCATTTCCTCAGGTATTCGGCATGTGTGCCACTGCTACGTTTTCTTTTCCCTGTGAAAATATAAAGGAACAATTAGTTACGTCAAAACCATGTGATTTAAAACAGTAAGTATAGCTAAACAACTGAACTTTACAAACCATGAATGGACTGTTGTTGGTGCTTCATGTTGCTGGGTCCAGGTGTGGAGGGCCTGTTCCTGGGTCCAGGTGTGGAGGGCCTGTTCCTGGGTCCAGGTGTGGAGGGCCTGTTCCTGGGTCCAGGTGTGGAGGGCCTGTTCCTGGGTCCAGGTGTGGAGGGCCTGTTCCTGGGTCCAGGTGTGGAGGGCCTGTTCCTGGGTCCAGGTGTGGAGGGCCTGTTCCTGGGTCCAGGGGATGAGGGTACGTTTGCAGATGCCTCAACTTGAAGATGCAGCCACCAGAAGGTCAGGAGAGTTCTCTGAAAAGAATAGAAGGATGTTTGTATAAAGTTAACTGCCAGTGCCAACGATGTTAGTTTGTGAATAGTTTGGCATTGTAAATGCATAGTTCCTGAGAGGAAAATAAAATACATTCCATAAGCAGTCTGATTTATAGTGTATTACCATCCCCACATGCCCACCCTCATTGCTGGAGACAGGATGTCTGCCCTTCCAGACAGCCAGCAATCACAAAACAAATGAAATGGTACAGCAGATCACACTGTCTGGACCCTGTACACAATAGATTGTCAGTCAGACCACTCAAGTCTATTGTACTGTGTGGAGTTGGTATGTGTCCCATTGGCTAAAGTGGCCAACTCGCATTTAATTACTAAAAATCCTGTTGATAAACAGGATTCAGCCAGTCTGAACTGGTATGTATGTGTAACTCCCATGTCCATGGCTAAGCCACATAAAGGTTTTCATAATTATCCCATGTTGTCCTTTCGCTAGGTACAGTGTCTGTCTGGGTATATTAATATATCCGTGAAGAACTCATGGCAATGGTGAAAAACTAATTCTGATCAATACTTAAGTCTGTAGTTACATGTACAATTAAACACACTGTAATAAGAGTTGAATAACAAGACTTTTTTAAAAATGCAATTACCGTGCGTAACCCTGCTTTGGGTCATCATTCCATCCAAAATCTCTGTCGGTGATGCTGATTCCAGAAACGTGCGATTGGACATCGCCGGTCTGCAACCCAGCACTGCGTCCATAATGTCATACCACGCGTTGGTTTTGCGCCCTGATCCACTTCTATTATTTTGGTCTTTTAACTTTTTATACTCTTGTTTGAGTTTCTTTATTTTTTCCCGGCACTGCTTGATGGACCGATGGATTCCGATGTCTGCCAATGAGTCCACTATCAGCCGAAAAACCGTTTCGTTCCGTACAGAAGAATCCAATTGCCACTGGATGTTGGCGTCAGACCAGATACTTAAAAGCGCCTGGACATCTGAAGTTGTCCAATGTGCACTTTCCATTCTATCAATATCGTATTTGAAGTTTATAACGGGTTTATTGCGAGACAACACTTTCCGTAATAACTACATACACCGTTTGTACTTTAAATATGGCGCCAGTTGAAACCCCACACCAAAACACTAGTGTGACATCACGTCTACGTTTTCACCTAGACCAATCAGTGATTTTGCCGACCTGGAACCAGGGATAAGACCGCCCAACGGTGCTGCCGGCACGAGCTTCCAAACGAGGCTGCCAGCCTGCTAAAAAATGGCGACAAGTTCGAGTTCCAGAATTTAGAAGGGTAATGGAGACACATCTGTAACCAGGCGGAACCGTGAATTTCACAGTTCTACATGGTAATGGAGACGAGGCATAAGATGGCTACCAGCCCCAGTTCTAAGACGGCTACCAGCCCCAGTTCTAAGATGGCTACCAGCCCCAGTTCTAAGATGGCCACCGGCCTCAGTTCCCAGAGGGATTTAATCTTCAATGAATTAAGGAACGACCCCGAAGTGGATGGGGACTACCGGGAGTGGATGAACCAATACGGCCAAGCCATCAATGCCCGTCCAGACTTGGTTAGCCAGTTCTTCACATGGAGGGCCGGTTATGGGTCACTCCAGACAGAGGCTGAGATCTTCCTTGTGAAGCGGCTGCTCACCCGATCCCCTCAGCTAATGCCCTGTTTTGAAGCCATTGGGGCCTCTCGATGTCCTGGTAGGACCCTACTCGCCCAAATTCCTTGGGCACAAAAGGTCGCAGTTCCCTCTCCACGGCCACGAGAGGCCGGTGTTTCCGCTCCACGGCCACGAGAGGCCGGTGTTTCCGCTCCACGGCCACGAGAGGCCGGTGTTTCCGCTCCACGGCCAACTAAGATCAACCAAGTTTCCAGACCAGAAGAGGTCACCCAAGTTTCCGGACCGCCAGAGGTCTCCACCACGCTCAGACCGCCAGAGGTCTCCACCACGCTCAGACCGCCAGAGGTCTCCACCACGCTCAGACCGCCAGAGGTCTCCACCACGCTCAGACCGCCAGAGGTCTCCACCACGCTCAGACCGCCAGAGGTCTCCACCACGCTCAGACCGCCAG